>PYAF01004503.1:5060219-5075864 GCA_007407185.1 Glycine tomentella
AAGAAAGAATATAACTCCTAAAATACTCCAAGTGAAGATCCAAATATATATACAGTGGTAACCAATTATATGTACACAAGAAAAAAGAGTAATCAAATCAAGTCAAAACAGAAGTAAATATTGTGAGTAGTAAGTCAACATTTTCCATAGCTACTTTGAAAATTATATATATTTAAATCTTTATTTATTTAATTAATAGAATAATAAGTTTTTTTTTTACTGAATAGTATAATAAGTTTGACAGAGTATATAACTACACTTTTCTTAATTAGGAAAGAAAAATGTAAATGAAAGAGGGTAAAAGGTGAATAAATAGATTTCGTGAATGTTTTCATTTCCTTCAAAATCAAATGAATTTTAATTTGATCTAATTATACAATTTATTTTTCGATTATAATTATACAATTCTTTCTACCTTCGAACATTTCATTTTGATTAATTAATAAACATAAAATTCTTACATTAATGCATTGGCATATTTGACCAAGGCATTTCAAATAATGAAGCATATACTAGGTTCAATACACCTCATCCATGACCCAGTCCCAGAGGTCCAGTCCAATTCAGGATCAAGTATATGTCAACAGCAACGGCCCCTATTTCCGGCCTATGAATAAAGGACACACCCAACCTATGGCGTTCTATTCTTTTTATTTTAGATTTTTTTTTCTTCTATTGGGGTATCTGTTTAGGATGAGTTAATGTTTCGTCTGAACAATTAAAGATTTTGATAGGAAAAAACAGAATAGAAAGAAGTAAGAGACAAAAGAGAATGAATAGATTTTGAAGGTGTTTTAGATTGATAAAAGTGAAAAGAAGTATAACAGCAAGAAAAGTGAGTATGTATTTTAAAGATATATTTGTACTTAATGTCGTATTTGTATAATACAAAATTGTACTCTCTTGATTGTACATTGATCAATGTGGTTTTCCTTTAGTCTTTTTGTGCCTCTGTATTTGAGGTTAGAAGTTGTGTATTTTTCTCATTGTACACTAATTAGGTAAAAAAACTTTCTTTTATCCTTTGTGTCTTTAAGTTTGAGTCTCAAGGATTGTGTAGTCACTTGATTGTACCT
The DNA here is from genome assembly GCA_007407185.1 of Glycine tomentella. Lineage (NCBI taxonomy): Eukaryota > Viridiplantae > Streptophyta > Magnoliopsida > Fabales > Fabaceae > Glycine > Glycine tomentella. The sequence goes on from PYAF01004503.1 coordinate 5,061,296, forward strand.
GCTCAGGTATGACTTTCCTCTAGCCTCTCCACACCTTCGTGCTTGAGGTTGAGAGTTATGTATCCTCTTGGTCGTATGCCTACTTAGTGCTAGGTCATTGATCAAGCCTTTGCCCATTTCTCAATCGAGTTCTCTAAAGTAGCAAGGGTCAAAGCCCTGGTCTTATCTTAAGGCCATAATAACATTACTAATCTAACCACTTAAAGTGCATTTATAAAGATATCGAGTAACAGCTATGTGAGGATACCGGAAAAACCACTGATATGAAGTGAAGGTTCATGGTTGAAGCAAAATGTTAACAAAATTCTGAAAGCTGATGCGGTAATGTGGGTTCCAAGAAAGTAATTTAAGAATTAAAGTGAAGATTCCTGTTTGGAGATGCTCTAAGTTTATTTTTTAAACCCTTCCTCTCTTCTCTTCTCTGTGCTCCTATTATCTTTCAATCAATCGTGTTAATTCAATTGACTTTTATGTTATATTTTGTGTTCCATAGTTGATTCCGTAATTTTAGAAAAATGAGAAAAAAAGGAACCAAATAAGGGTCAAGGCCCAATTGTTTAAGCTCCATCTGGGTTTTACTGTAGCTGATCCACTAGTCTTTAAGCCCATCTTCTTCCCTACTTTTACACCAGTAAACTCATGTGCAAGTTGACCAAAAGAAAAAATCACATGTAACTCTTAAGGGAAAAACTTTATACACCCACTAATACACGATTCTGAACAATGCATTTCCAAAAATATCCTCACTTTTATTATGATCCGTATTTTTTTTTGAGATATACGGATTGGACAATCCGTATGGGCCATACAGATTACCCAATCCGTAAGTAAGTTTTTTTTTTAAAGTTAAAATATATTTTTCCAAATAATTTAAAATAATAGCACATGTAGGTCTCAAATTTGCGAACTTCACGTTATTAACGTGACGCTCCAACCAACTGAGCTAATAGACCAATTATGCTAAAAACCAATTAATGTTATACATGTAACACTAAATTTTTTAATGTATATTTAATACACGTATAAGTTTACATAGTAAATTTTGTAATAATTAATTTTGATATAATAATTAAAGTATTTTTTTTACATATAAAAATCATAGTTTTAAAAAAGAATCATAATTTTAATAAAAATTTGCATGTCTAATAAAAATTATATTTGTATTTACAGGTTAAATTAAAAATTATATCTATATTTATACTTTATTAAACCTGCAAATTTTTATTGAACTTATGATTTTTATTTAAATCTATGATTTTTATATGTAAAAAATACTTTAATTATTATATCAAAATTAATTGTTACAAAATTTATTATGTAAACTTATACGTGTATTAAATATATATTAAAAATTTTAATGTTATATGTATCAACATTAATTGACTTTTAGCATAATTGACCTATTAGCTCAGTTGGTTGAAGTGTCGTGTTAATAACATGAAGTCATTATTTGGAGAAATATTTTTTAAATTAAAAAAAAAAAACTTACTTACGGATTCACGAGAGTACTTTGGCCATTTAAAAAAGTTGGAATGGTGTATTAATATGGGTGTATAAAGTTTTTCCCAACTCTTAAATATATATACTACACAATATATTGTAGCTGATCCACTGGGCTTTAAGGGTCCACAATAAAGTAAGGTCTAACTAAAGAACGTAATCAGAAATACATTAATTTAACTTGGTTTCTTACGAAACTTTATATCAAAATGATGCTTAAGATGCTCACTTTCAATTGGAATGACTTCACAACAACTTCAAGCCGAAGAAACAAAACATAACACTTAAAAGTCAACATAGACGAAAAAAATATATTCGTAGTTGTAATATAACGTTCACGATTGTTTACCACTGCATGAATATATGTGCTTGCTTTCAAAGCTTTATATTCCTTAAATCTACTTTTTAAAGGTAGAATTTATACGACTTACCTGATTCCTTTTTGGGGTGCTTAATTAAAAAGCTATTACTATTAGTTATCACCTTGGAGATTTTATTCTTCTATTTTTCGCTTAAATGTGTCCCCAGATTTATCACCTTGGAGATTTTATTCTTCTATATTTCGCTTAAATATGATGTCCCCAGAGGATTGTGACAAACTAGAAAATGTTATTTACATACAATCTCTATAAACTACAATCTTTTTAGTTTTTAACGAGGTGAGTTGAGAAATCAATTCCGCACTTGAACATGTGACAACATGACCTTAATCATAGGAATTTCCATTTAGATTCGAACTCCTGTAAGAAAAATCCACCAATTATTGCTAATTGAATCACATCCATACCTCATGTTTCCGTCAAACAGTGCATCACAAACACATTTTTTAGATATAAAACATTAGTCCATTATCCTGAACGCAGTATCATGATTCATGAATAATGAAGTAAAATACATGAGAGGAAACCATTAAAATCGCCATTGGAAATACACATCTCACTGTACAATGCACGCCCTATTAATTAATAAGTTCATGTCTGAAGAGAATGAAATCAAAGACTAAAAAATCTCAAGAGAAGTGATACATACACACATAAAAACTCTGATAATTAAACCCCTCACAATGAAAATGAGTGGTTGAGAAAATTTTGCCTGAATGCAAAGCAATGGATGAGTCAATTCTTAGCCACTTATTTATTACTTTGTGAGGCCTTTGCTTGTGTATGTATCATCATTCTTAAGCCTTAAACTTAAAGCTTCAATGTGAGATCAGGAGATGTAGAAGCTTGTGGTGGAGGAGGCACCATTGGAATTAAACTAGCATTTGAACTTTGAGCATGTCCTACATTAACACCAGCTCCTTGTTGGTCTACCTGTCTGAAACTGCCAGGCCAAAAGAATCCAACATCATCATCTTCCACGAAAATCAGTGATCCAAATTGGTTTCTCTCAAATTTTGCAGCAGCTCTCATTTCAGGAGCCCTCAGTGCTGTCATGGAGGACGGCACGTGTCTTTGGTGAATTGCAGAATGAGCTTCAAGGCCAAGAGACCTGAAAGGTGAACCATGAAGAGGTAGAGATGCCAAGCTTGTATACCTCTCAGTGAACATCCCCATTCGCATTGCACGCTTAGCGATTGTCCTCTCCCTTTTGTGAGCATTTTGATGACCACCTAATGCCTGAGAGCTATAGAATTTCCTCCTGCAGTAGTTACAAGAAAAAACCCTTGGAGTTGCTGATGCTGAAGCAGGAGTTTCAGCTCCGACTTCACTGCTAGCATCACTTGAGCCTTTCAACTCGCCATCACCGGAACTAAAGTTGAGTGTCAAGTCAAGGGTAATAGAACCTGGATCGGTTTCATCCTTTGTGAGACAGGAGGAAGTGGTGGTGCTTCCCTTTGTAAGATCATGAGATGCTTCATGAAAGGATACATTTGAAGCCACTTGGCTGCTGCCTTCTGAATGATTTTCAGGTTCCAAGTTCAAGTTTGGAGTCATCATGTTTGTGTGAACCTGCTATGAGTTAACTTCTTTCCCTGAAGGCAGTGATAGAACAAATCTGTGACTTTAGTCAGCTTAACATGATATCATTACCTACATTTTGATTAAATACACTATTTGCTACGTAAAGTTGGGAATTTTGATTAACCATGCAAAATGGAACAAATTCAAGCATCAACATGAAGTTGGCAGTAATATGCAATTAAAGTAGATCAGACCATTTCCAATTGAATCATATACATGAGAAGTAACTGCATGGAAATCCATCATGTGGAGCAAAACATATACACTAGTCTTATATCAATAAAATAAAAAAATAACATTGCAGGAACATAAAAAGATGTTAGGATTTCTATATTACTGATGATAATTCTATGGAACATTCCTTCCACAAGACTAAGGAAATCAGATACATTTTGAGATGTTTACATGGTCAACATAATGCGAGTCATGTTACTCAAGTGCTTTAAACAGAGAGAATACAGAGTTATCATAGCTCAAACCTTGAGCAAAACAGAACAAAGTAATAATTGGCATATTTGAATTTCATCAAGATGCATGCTCGGTGTATGAAGCATGAACATCTCAAAGAAATGATTTAGAATGAAAAGAGAAACCATTATCACAGTCACATGTAACAGTTTCACTTACCGTAGTGCTTCTCTGAACAACATCTCACCAAAAAAAAAAAGTTGCCAAATTTTTTGTTATCTAACAATTATCCGTTTTCATAGACTTAAAAATCATGGATGATAGAAAGTGAATAAAGCATAAGAGAATAGAAATTCAAACCATAAAACAATCCTACCACATGTATTTTTCTAAATGTCAGTTATACAGTTGTTCACACAGTCCCTTTGAATCCAAAACATTTGGTTAATGCTGAATACTTTATTACTTTTATTCTAAAAGAATTCCCAGAGGACAAACCTAAGTATGTTTCTTCGTTATGAACCAGACTACCAGAGGATATAACAATATATGAAACAGCAAACTTATAGCAGAAAAGAACAACGCTTGTTTGCACAAGAGGATATAACAATACGAGAAACGGGACTTGGGAAGTAAATATAGAAAAATACTAGGATATGAGAATAAGGAGAAGACATGTAATATATATAGAAGTAATAGAAACAAACATTGGCGAATGAAGGTCAAATAGGAAAGACTAAACCTAAAGAATTCTTCTTAAGGATTACAAGCATACACAAGCTTATACTTCTTATAGCTGACATGAACCATCTTTGATAGATGATCGTTTCTGCTTACCAACCAGTTCTTCATAAATTAAAGAGGGCCATTACCTCTATTAAAGAAAGTCAAAAGATGGAAATCGTATTACATGTGATACTATTATAAAGAAACTAACTATCCGATGTATTGCAATACTAGATTAACTCATTTGCTTTTTAATTTCATTTTTTTTAACCTGATAGCCTCTGACACACCAGGTGATGAATTGTTCCATTTCAAGATTTTCTTCCAAATTGAATCTGCCTTCTATTTTAAACCTCTTTAACTTATGACTTATCCCTTCTACTGTTGTAATACCTCACCTTACATACAGAAACTTGTCTAGGCCAAACACTAATAAAAATGAAAGCTGAGTGTAAGAACACATTTATTTCACCAGAAGTAACTGTCTAAGGAAACTTCTGGAGTTCTGGTCAAAGGAATTTATCCAATAAATAAAAAGAAGCACTTTGCAGACAAATATAATTGCTTCTTGTTGCAGACCCTATTTTACAGAAAAACATCAAGAATACTATGCATTGCCACCTTACCCACGTACTGTGCTACTAACTAACAATCACCATTAGTTGGTTGAACACACTAACTCAAGAAACTCACCACTTATCAGTTACTCATGCTAGTTAATTGTTCTCTCCTGTCCACTAATGTTGTAGGCCACTGTTGCAGGCCAACTAAACATTAACAAAAACTAACAACTAACAAAGTAGCATTTGTCGATAAAAAATAAATCGGATGTAGTTTAATTCTCTATGGAAAACCAATTTAGATAACACTTTCTACTGAAAACTTATTTCTGAAAAAATAACTTTGATCTAAAACCAGCATGAACACAAATACTCACCTAAACTGCTTAAGGAAAGGCAATAATTATGCTTGGGTAAAAATTATATTATATTTACCAAAAAGAGGAAATGACCTTCAAACTATCATATTAGCAGTAACCTTTCTTGCTAGGGAATTTGAAACTTAAGTTACAACAAACAAAATTTGGTTCTTCCCCTAAAAAACAGGGTCCTTAAATGAATCCAGATGTTAATTCATGCATCTACGACAAGGCAATTTAAAAAATGTAAGCAAATTGAGGGGTTGGGGGAATACACAATCAGATTCCACCTATGAAGAATTATAATGACTTTTTTATTTCATAATTTTTAACCTTTTCATGACAACAATGTAGCAAAAATGTTTTCATAATTTTTTCTTATCTTTTTGTTTTCTTCATTGCGTACAACAGAAAAGAAGCATATGTTGTATAAAACAAGACTTAAATGCAAAATGTACCTTATGGACCTTATCACACACGAGCCTTGAATGCAAGGTGTACGTTATGTTCCTTATCATATACTTAAATGAGTATTATTATGTAATGCATTTCATATCTTTTTCTAATTAGTAGAATCTGTCTAGTCTGTTGATGTTGAGCACCATTTTTATTTATTTAAGTGCGTGAATAAGACAACTTCAAGGGCTATTTAGTTGATCATAGCACAGTACACTCCATTGCTTCCAGACACTGTAGATTCCCACTTCATGTTTTTCCCCTTTGTTGCTAATTTAAGTTGCATCTATGATGCACTAAATTAAGCAAAAGCATAAAAGTAGCCTTTGGTATTGTCGGTTGTTGTGAACTACAACTATTTTGTCCTTCATCATTAGTAGATTGCAGAATTGTCCTTCTCAAATCACGAGTCTTAAGGTAGAGTACCATGCCAGATTTTACAGACATAAACCCTTTATTTGCTGACAAAAGCAGATTATATTTTTCAAATTATATTGAGATGAAAAGGGTCATTTCAAGAAGTTTCCAGCAGTTGCTCCATGATAAAATTAAGATTGAAAAATGTATTGTTTATATAAGATAGGTTTAACAGAAGTTACGGATTAATCAGATGGGGTTATCTCCATAAATCTGAAAATTTTATCTCTTCCGTGCTTTCATAGAAGTAAATTATATCCAGAGATTAACCACATAATTACAACATGTCTCATCAATTGACATGATATACTCACTAAAAAGATAGCTTTCTTATAGTAGACTAACTAACCACCCAAAAGCAGCTCCAAATCATATGGAAATCAAACAGGTAATTAAAAGATTACAGACACTCAAAAACTAAAGAAGGTAATTAATTATGGTCTAGAATGGTTATAGGAGAAAAGAAGGTGAAAAACAGTAGGGAATTAAGAGTTACAAAAATCACTAAACAATACAAATTACAGAAAACAGATGCTTTAAACATCAAATCAGAGGCTTTCCGTTGCTCCTTAAATCATAGATCTAAATTTTGATACACAACTAGCAGGCTTAATCCTTCTCTTTCGTCACTAAGCTGACAATACTATAATTAACCATCTCAAAAACGGTTTCAAATTACCACAAAACAAAAGACACAAAATCCTCAACATGAACTTTTAATTTCTTGCAAGCCAAAGTGGAGCTCCATGAAACTCCAAAACCCAATAAAAGGAAAAGTAGCACAATAATTAAACAAAAGTGAAACAAAAAAAGAAGAGTGAAGGAAAAAAAAAAAAGCAGCAGAAGGAATGGCTCAAAATGCATGGAAGAATCAAAAGAAAGTGCATAGCCAAAAACAAATCTTTAGGTGATGAGATGGGTGAAAAAGAGGCACTTACATAACAAACATAGTATAGTACGATAAAAAAAACTGCAGGCTCCTTCGCTCACATGCTACTGCTAGTCACCTACTTTGTGACTATGAAGAGTATCAGCAACAACCAACAATAGAGGGTACCATGTTTTTTTGCATCAACCAGTGTAAAGGGGTGAGTGAATAATTAAAAGGAGATAAGATCACAGAGAGAGAGAGAGTTATGTTATGGGAAAGAAGAATAGAAGAGAGAGAAAGAAAGAGAGGGGTGGAAGAAAGTCAGATAACATGAAGGCATGAACCACGTCTTTTGTCGAATTTGAGGTTCTATTTAGCTTTAACTGATAAGGGGCTAATTATCAGTTATGTTATTAGTGTGAACGTGTCTGTTGTGTCTGTCTCTCTGTCTCTGTGACTGTGAGAAGATGTTGTTAAAATGACCAAACCAAACATCATAGACAAGAAAAGCAATCACTACTTTACCTTCCAAGACCCACCAGCTAAGCTACTCAACCATAAGGCATGCTGCTACACAAAACGTGAAACAACTAATAAAATCAAATCGTGGCTGATAATTTTATCCATCTTTTATCTTCATAAATTCTCAGCATGGTCCCACTCCACTGTAAAGTCTCCACTTGAGCATAAATATGTGGTATAAGTATTTATTTCCAAGTAATAATGAGTGCGTTTGATTTTTGTTACTAATAACAGAGGTTTTAATTTCTTTAAATTTGGATAAATATACCTTTTCATTTTAACAATTTTACATGTATTTTTCTTCAAATTTTATATTTTACTTTTCTAATTTTATGTATTTAACCTCTTAACCTAATATAAGAGTAAACAAAATATATCTTTGTATTTTAATAAAATCATGATTATTTGTCTTAAAAATTAATAATTTATATCTCTTATTTTTGCCTATTTGAACCACTTTCTCTTTTTTATAAGTTAGATTTATTTATTTTTAAATAGTTTGTCCTAACTAATCTCTCAGATATTATATGTTACTAGTATAGATAATGTGTAAATACTTTTATAAGTATTAGTTGAGTCTTTAGATTTGTTATGATCATAATGAATTCAAGTGGTCTAAATTTTCTTTCATAAAAATGTATTTTATTTTTGTTTATTAATAATAATAATAATAAAAATAAAATAGGAATACCTTAATGGTCATTTTGCGTCCACTACAAAAAGGAGGTGGTCCCATTGTATTCAATATTTAACCTTAGCTTTATGCTTTAGGTGATATTGTTTTTCTACTATTCTGAGCTTGAACTATAGAAGATATTTTAATTCACCATTTATTGACCCAGCCAGCCACCTTTGTCATATTCATATGGACTCCCATAACTTCCCCATCTTTTCCAACCTGCGCATTGCATGTTGTCTTTCCTTTTCTTTTTGCCTTGCCATTAATAGAGCTGCACTGTTAAAATATTATTAATTAGACCGTTTTAATTGTTTATAAAACTATAATTGTGCATTGAAATAAGTCACATATAACATATTCGACATGAGCCTATAGTTTTTCCTTGTAATGATAAGGACTTCTGTTTATTTGTATTTACATTGAGTTTGTTTTTAGATGAAAAACAATTAAAATCCACATGAAGTATAGACTTCCTTACACACCAAATTAATAAAATAAAACAGCTGAAAGACTGAGGATATTTAGCTTTAATAAAGGATTATTGTCCCCTCTTACCTCATATCGGACAAAATACACACTATTCGAGAGGTGATTTTTGAAGTGGTGATATGTGTTACAGAATAGTATTAATGGTTGCTTATTTGAGTCAGTAACAGTTACATATTTGAGTGATTAGTTTGTGCTTAAAAAATTATTTATAAAAAAAGATTTATCTTTCAGAAGTTTTTATATTATACCAGTACTAATACGTACGTGTTTAGTTACAATCATAAAAAAAACTTTTTAAATAAAAGTCTGTTTTTAACTCATTTGAATATGATTATTTAGAATTTTTTTTCCCAAAATTACTACAAAGAACCTTAAAAACACTTCTAAAGTAGCATGTTTGTTTAGAAAGAAAAAAAAAAGTAACTTTTTAAAATATTAAAAACGTAAAATAGATAACATTGACTCAATAATAATTAAACAATTTTTATTTAGCACAATTATTTAATATAATAATATTTTTTAAAAAGTATATCATAAACAATTAAATATTTTGTTGATAATGATTAATTAAATATTTATATATTAAAATGCCAATTGGATTTTAATTCGTCGTCTACTCATTAGTTTAAACGACCACTCCAAAGCAAGTAGATTTTTGTATCATGCTACTGAGTTGAGGTGGGATTCGTTCATGTACAAAGTGACAGTTTTGTCGTTCAATTTATAAATATTTTTTTTCTTATTTTTTGTGTTTTTAATATGATTCTTCTCTCTGATTAGCGTGAGTTTCGTGTATATATAGAGTGACAGTTTTGTCTCTTCAATTAGAAACTGCTGTTTTGTTTTTGTTTTTTTTTGTATTTTAAATCTAATTTCTTTATCGCATTGGGATGGGCTTCGTGTACATACAGAGTGGCAGTCTTGTATCTTCCATTTGAAACTGCTGTTTTTTTTTTTTTTAATCTAATTTCTTTATTGTATTGTCATGGGCTTTGTGTACATACAGAATGACAGTCTTTTCTCTCCTGTTTGAAACCACTTTTCGTGTTCTTAATCTGATTTCTCTCTCTTCTATCCATGTAATTATTTGGTTGAGCATGTATAGATAACATCTCAAAATAAGAATTTTTTTTTCTTTCTAATTTTGATTCTAAAAAAATTTGCCCAAACATCTTAAAATGTTTTATAAGTACTTTTTTTTACATAAAAAGATATTCTTTTAACAAACATACATTAAAACCATCAGAATTGATATAGGACCCGTTTGTAAGTTTATTTTTTTAAAAGAAATATTCTTTTAATAAAATAAGCAGTTTTCTATTTTTTATATGTTTATTTAAATTACTTTTTTAAAACAGTGTTTTGATTTTTTTTAAAAAGTAAACCTTATCTACGGCTTAAAAAAATATATTTTTAAATAACTTTTTATAAGTTTAAATAAACTGATGCATAATAAGCTTTTTGATCCAATTCAAGCTTGCTATCTATAAGTCAAACCCACAAAGCCTATTTTTATTGGAGTTACAAAATAGTTGTCTAAATTCGACCAAATCCTAATTTTACAATTGGCATGATTGAATAACTTGAATTAAATCAACGAAAATGTAAATAAATTAAAAGCTTAATTATATTTTTATTCTCTATTTTTAAATTTTTTGTTAAATTTAACTCCTACAATCTAACGTAATTTACCTCAGAGTTTTTTTTTTTTTTGTATACTTTACCTTAATAACTATTGAGAAGTGATCATCTTACGTTAATATACAAATCAAATCACTCTTGGTTAGCTTTAATAACTTTTGACTAAATAAATTTATTCTAAAATCTACCGTTAGAGGAAAAATGTTTATAATGCAAGTTATTTTTACAAAATTTAAAATGAATTAAAAATTATTTGACACTTAGTTAATATACATAAAAACTTCATTATTTATGTCGTTGATATATAAATCTAGGGATACATGACTTATCTTTCTAAAGCATCAAATGCTTTTGGCAGGACTAGCTAGGCCAAGCTAATGCTTTTCCTTTTTGCTTTGATCATAAAATTCCTCGTCGCCGTTCTTCCACTCACCAAAGTAAGTACTTGTTCGAATTGGTGGTTCGATTGCATTTTTCCTGAAATATTGAAATGACATTTTAATTTTTTCATTATTTATTTATACGGTAAATATTTAAGAAAAATCATAAATGGTTTTTTTATTTTTTATTTTAACATTTTGATGTTACAAAATGTTCTTACAATCTTTTCAGAACCTACCTAGTGCAAGGTAACTAAAAGAGTATTTAGATATAGATATGTGAAAGTGATCTTTTGATAGCTATGGGATGTTACGGATGTATTAGGAGTGACTAAGAGATAAATTTATTTTTATTTTGACTCAAATTTTTGATTGGGTGATTTATTTGAATCTAACTTCAATTCAATCAAGACCTAAAATATATAAGATAAGGTGGAGTCAAACTGACTCTTTAACATATTATATCAATTTTAACATTGTATATAGTTAAATTGTAAAATAAAAAAAATTATTTATCATATAAAATATTATCTATTAAATCAAAATGTTTTATTATTAATACACAAATGTTTAAATGTGTTTGTAATAGTCATTATTTGATCATATTCGTACAAAGACACTTCGGTAGAACATATAAACTTGTTAGAATCAACAAATAAGGTACATATTTTAATTTGATTGACATGAGCTCCATATCTTTTCCAAACCTTTCCATGAAGGACCTTAGTGTCTCTTTATTTTCTTGTCATAGACTAACCGGAGCAACATACGTGAAATGATGAGGCCAGTTGGTGGCAAATTGGATTTTAAATCTCATAGCTAGAGTTTCAAAACAATCTATCAAGTTTGGTGGAAGGTGAGTAAACCAACTCAACGCTTGTCCTTTGAGAGAGGTGGGGAATGCTTTGCACAAGACTATGTCATCCATCGTGTATAGGCCTACCTGGACAACATAAATGTTGATGTCCTCGCCAAGGTCGATAGCACTATCATACTTGTCCAAAGTCACTCGTTTTCAGGTAAAAGGTAACAGAGTATATGTGATCCCTAAGACAAAGGGATTCCTGAGTTCAAGAGCTATTGAGGTGCTGACAAGATTGAATGGATAAGTTGTTCCTCCCAAATGACTGCCTTGTAATATGCTGGACACCCCTACTTGGGATGGTTGTGGGTTGTCATGTCGAGAAGGGTGTTATGAGTGATGCTGCCCCCTTAACTCAGTGTTCTCCTTTTGTAATGTTGTTATGTCCTCAACATGCCTCCGCTGCATGTTTATGATCTCTTCTAGTAGGGCTCGTATCCCCATGGTCTTCACTAACATGAGGGAAGGGTGTTCGAACTTGCTGAGGTTGTCTGGTCATCAATTGTCGAACTTATGCTTCTGCCATAGATTGGGTAGTCACAACCATGCTTTTCTTGGGGCATAGGCAATTTTACCTAGGCCCTATGGTGGGCACCAAAATGTACCTGCACCGGGGTAGGTAGGTAACTTTCATTCTTTCTTATGTCTTCTTGACTGACTTCTTCCTTTGCAATATAGTGTTCGACAATTTGGAGAGTGAGATACATACAAAAGACACTCCAACGCCCTTGTCAAGAGCAACATATGAGAGTAATAAATGAGAATTAACACCCTAGACCTATGTGCCCTTTCTCTATTTTACCTTTTAATGTATTTCTAATTAGGGATTTTAAATTTTACCATAATGGTTATCTATTAGTTAATTTAGATAATCTTACTTTTAAATAAGTAGTCCTAGGTGGGATAAAGGTATCTGACATTCAACCATGCTGAATACCTGAACATTGTGGTGTGTGTTACATATGTAATAAATATGGTACTTGGATATATAACTTGATCGAGTACCTGGTAGTTATACGAATATTAAGCAAGTTTTTAAGGGATAAGATAGAAGTACTCAGGTTGAATACCTAGTACTAGCATAAGAGAGTAAATGTTAGAGGGTAACAATACTTGGGTAGTCATCATGACCGAATACCTAGTACTAGTATAAGAGAGATAAACTGTAAACGATAAGATAATAGTACTCAAGTATTTAACATGATTGAATATCTTGTACTAGTATAAGAGAAGTATTAAAAGATGGGACAACAATGTCTAGGTATTCTGCATGGTCGAGCACATGATACCATCATGATCCTCCTTGGAAGGACAAGGTAACCATGACTCTCAGGTATTCGACATGGTTGAATACCTGACATTTCTAGAGGATGTGCTTCAGTGATCTAAAAATTTTACCATAACATTTTTGGCTATTTGACCTAGCTAGATACCGTTACAATATAAAAGATATTTTATAAATTACATCATTTGATAAAGGTAAAATTAATTATATTTATTTTTAAATCTAAGATACAAGATGATTTTTTTTCCATATATATGAATATGAATTGAGAGAGGGAGTACACCATTAGTTAAAAAAGAGAGAGAAGTGAGCAATGGCCAATTATTCTTCTGGATAGAGAATCCAATTGCATTGACTGCTTAAAAAGTATACTGTATTAATTAGTTCCTTGAAAACAAGCTGCTTACATGCCTCATGATACAAGCATACTTGTGATTGAAATGCGCTGGTTCATAAGCTTATTTAAGTACACTTTATTATAAAAATATTTTTTTAAAAAAATGGTCATACATTACTTTTATAATTTGAATAAAATATTTTCATTCTTAATTTAAATAATTATATAATAAAACAAAACCTCAATAAATTAATTCTATAAATACACTTATAAATACCCCGTTCAGTCCAAGAACCACTGTTTTTTCTTCTCAAAATTACCAATGCTCATAGAAGACAAGATATAGTATATTTTTGATGAGTTAGTTTTATTTTTAATTTTTTCTTTTTGAGTCTCACAGAAGATGATATGTAGTCATAGCTGTTGACTTAGGAATAGAAAAAGTAGAAGTATCTCCTTCCAATTCCAAACAGAGGTATCATGGATGTACGATTGAAGTAGTGGAGTGTGAGTGGCAACTTGTTCGTCAAATTCAATCGTCTTCTTTCCTTCTATCTATATGCACTTTGACTGCACCACAAGTGTTGTCGGCTGTATTTCGTACTTCTTCGGAAGTTTTCTATTTTTTGTTTTCCTTTTCATAGGTTATTCATGTCTCTCAATTTTTGAATAAGCCAATCATTATCTCATTAATTCAGATGGAGAGTTGCCCCTACTAATTTCAAACAAATCTGAAAAAATAGAACTACTACTTAGTGTTGATTTGAAAAACAATTTTTTATACATTTTTTTTTGAAGTTATAAATATTCTTAAAAGAATTTGATGTATTAAGCATACACTTGTATATATATGTTTCTTTTATTCTCTATCATATTTAAAATTTTCCAATAATATTTTCTGGAATTATTAAGAAATAGACATTATTAATTCTATTCATTTAGGCCTCCCAAAAAAAATTTCTATTCATTTATATTGACTCATACTAATAAAACTTGCATATATAGATATAATAATTAAGCAATAAAACTCTAGATTTTTCTTTCTTTCTGGAAATAAGGTTCTCATAATCCAAAATTATGAAGCTAATTATTGAGGCGTAGAGATTATCGAAA
>PYAF01004503.1:5075964-5111381 GCA_007407185.1 Glycine tomentella
TCTGTAAAAATTAAAAAAAAAATATATGAAAGGGTAAGTAACTGAGCTATACATCTTTTATAGATGCTAATTAGAAAAAATAAAAAGAAAGAATTATCTACTTAACATATTCAATTTAAGAGTTGAATAATCCTTATAATTAAATCAAATTATTATATATGTAAATATTATATTCACTAAAAACAAATTAAACCAGGATATGCTTGAATAATTAGTGTAATTATCAATGTGTATGTTAGTACGTTTAAGTAACACATGAATCTTTTCTCGTAAAAAAAGTAATAAGATATTTTATATTTTGAAATAAAATCTTAAATCTTAAGTTTTATTTATTTTTTGACAGAAATATTAAGTTTTATTTTCTTAAATAAGTTTCTTGATTTGACTTAAATGAATCAAAATTTAATATGATTTCTAGACACTAGAGTACAAAACAAGATCAGATTACAAAGAATTAAGTGGATTCGGAGGGTCATGACTGGGACAACCGAAACATGCATAATCCTTTTAGACTAGCTAGGCTAGCCATGAACATGGAGCATCCACGTGAGCAAAATGTCATCCCTGACCCTGACCCTACATCACCTCTATCGATCTTTCTGGACCACTATAATATTCTTCTCTTCAGGAGCTTTGTGCTTGATTGATTAATGTTATATGCTTAATCTCTAGTGCGTGGAGTGAAGTATGCTTTCAAGGCATAAGACTATAACACCAGTGCACGTACGTCTTCAACCTAATCCGGTCTTTTGTTATTCATTAATCTAATGGCAGAGAAGCTAGCTAGGGGCAAAATTCGAGCATCATCAAATGACTAGCTTTTTTTTAAAAAAAACTTCTCATAGGATTGACAATTTAAGGTTTTTCACATAATTTTATTAGATTTCAAAAAATATAAAAATGTAAATATATATTCTCATATTCGTTAGTTAGTTAGAAGGTAACAAAAAATAAATATTCCGAAACATACTTATTTTCAAAAAATAATATTGTACATGTTTCTCCATTTTTCTATTATCATTATCATGTAAAGGAGTTGGAACCTTACATTTTCATAAAGATGTTTAAAATAATTTCTCATTATTTTATTCAACCTCATTTGTTTATTTAATATTTTTTATATTAAAATAAATTCAAAGACATTCACATGAATTAAAAATATGTACCAAACATGATTGATGGAAATAACATTTTCAAGAATATTATTCTAAGGAATATAATCAAATTCGTCAAACAAACGCCCCAATTGATACCTTTGCTAAGGATGAGATAAATGAAAATAAGTCCACCGAGAAAAAAAAAAAAAAAAAAGATAAACTAAGATAATATAAGAGAATAAATTTCACAAACTTAACTGAAATTATTTTTGCATTGTAAATTTATGTATAATTTTTTTCCTTAATTATATTTTTAGTCCCTAGAATAAATTTAATTTTGGTACCTATTTTTTAAAAGATTATTTTAGTCACTCATTTTTTTTAAAATACGATTTTTGTTCTTCAACTGTTTAGGAACTAAAATAGATTTTTTAAAAAATCATTTTAATCCCTCAAACTCAACTTGTATTTCATTTTTTTTAAATCACTTAATTAAAACCATTTCTTAAAAGATGATGTTATTAAGATTGGTGATGATAAATTATTGTAATTTTTGGCTTTACTAATAATAGTTTGTTTTTTCTTCCTTTCTTTTCGTTTTTAAAAAATTTCCAAAATTTTATTTGCATTTTCAAGATTTAATTTTTTTTAAAATTTGTGTTAACCGACCAACCTACAGTAGGTTGAGATCAAGTCATTTTTTTGTTCATCAAAAAAATAAATTAGGTTGAATTGACTCTCTTTTTCCTCAACTTGTGATGAGTCATTTTGGAAATTTGACTTACTTTTGACACTTATATTCAACCCTCACTTTGACAATTATATTCTACCTAAACTCAAATTCTTAAGTTAATAAATGCTTGAAATGGTAATTTGGGCTGTTAATTAAAATTAAGAATAGTTATCTTAGAGAGAGTATCTTTGCTATTTATGGATATGAATTTAAGGAGGATTGGATTTGGGAAAGATGCCTACTCGAGTCAAATAATTTTCCAAAGATAGAATACATTCTAAGTTAAATTTTGGGAAGTCTTTAAAACTTGTTTGGTGGGTAAAATATGATAGAATCTTATTTTAATCATATATATGTTTGATGCACCAATAAAATATGATTTGCTTATATATGTCTATCGATCTTAATTATTTTATCAATGTAATGTATTTCTTATATGAGAGAAAAGTTAAGTTAAAATTAGGAATGGTTATCTTAGGGAGAGTATCATTGCTATTTATGGATATGAACTTAAGGAGGATTGGATATGAGAAAGATGTCTACTCGAGCCAAACAGTTTCCCATAGATAGACTATATTCTCTAAGTTAAAATTTGGGAGTCTTCAAGACCTGTTTGGTAGGCAGAATATGATAGAATCTTATTGTAATCATATATATGTTTAATGCACCAATAAAACATGATTTGCTTATGTATGTCTATCTTAATTATTTCATCAATGCAATGTATTTCTTATATGAAAAAAAAGTTGAGTTAAAAAGTAATATAATAAAATAATAGTTCTCTATCTCATCACCTTCAACTCTATTCTCACTAGTCACTGTCATATCACAATTGTTACCAACATTATATTATTATCCTCATCATCATTACTATTATTATTTATCGTCATTGTGACCAATAGATTCTTGTTATTATCTTATTCTTATATTTTATCATATTCAGACCATCAAACAAACTCTTAAATGATTGTGATATGGCAGGATTGATATTTAAAGAGTACCCTAAGTCTTTTGCTGTAAGTAGTAGTATATGGATAATGAGACTTTATTATGTTCCTCAGATGTTGGTATGTTTTTTGAAATAAAATTATATGTTGGTATTACTTTAATTAACAATCTTAGGGTAAGTATGATGTGCCTTAATCAAATACGTGATTGACCTTAATTCAATAGATACTAAAATCTACTTGTTAAACGGATTTCATCCAGATTAGCTATAGACCTTCATAAGGCCAACTCCGAAACACAAATTTTCAAAGACTTTCAAGAAAAATTATCACTCATGAGAATGAAATTGTAAGCTCACTATATTTATTAATTCGCTGAGTGGGGGAGAGAGTTTTCCCATCTAGTCTTCTCATTATAAATAAATCACTATATATGCAGCGATATGTGAAGGATATACTGATATCTTTTCTTAATTAATTTTGATGAAGCAATATTAAAGATAATGATTATAATTATTTCAAGATCTATAGTATATAGATTATTTGTGAGCCAGCTATGTTTTTGTCTTGCCGACTGGCTGTCTGTTGCCAAAACTGAAAAGATTTGAGTGCCTCAATTTTTCATTCTTCGAGTAATGAAGACACTGTAACGTTGGACAGGACGCACAAAGTCTTGTCTTGCTTACCTTGTTCGAAGGCATCACTGTAGTGTACTACTTGATTGAGGTATAGACTATAGACTTTCATATTTAAAGGCGCATTTTGGA
Source organism: Glycine tomentella (assembly GCA_007407185.1). NCBI lineage: Eukaryota > Viridiplantae > Streptophyta > Magnoliopsida > Fabales > Fabaceae > Glycine > Glycine tomentella. The sequence goes on from PYAF01004503.1 coordinate 5,079,509, forward strand.
ACATTTGCTTTTGGATGCCATTTAGGGTGGAGTCCGTAGTTATACAAATAAGGTTAACTAGAGAAAAAAAGAATAAAAATTGTAAATTCAGTTTTTTTTACTAAAAAAATTAATAAATTTTCAATTAATATTAGTTTTTATAAAAAAAAATCCCAACACCTGTTATACAATTAGACATCTATTTTTTTTTATTTCTCTATTTCTATTATATCATAGTACTTATGATATTTATATTTTTTCTCTTTTTTTTTATCTCTTTATCTCTCTAGTTATGTAATATTATTTGACTGTCTATTAATTTTTTTTCTTTTCGGGTTCATGTTTCTGCAGCGCAAAGCACGGGAACATCCATACGGAACATAATCAAGCACGTAGAAGAAGAATCAAGAATGACTTGGTTGTTTTTGTCATCAAATCTTTACATATATTGAATTCCCCACCAAAATGGTGTAACATATATGGGAATTACTCCTTGACTCTCAGATGGAAAAATACTTCGAATTAATATAAATAACTAAAACTCCTCTTGATGACTGGGTTAATTAAGGTTTTAGTGTCACTGTCACTTTTTGAGGGTTGAATCTGTTGCAAAGATTGGTCATACGGTCGGTAACGTACAAAGAAACACGAACAGGATTTGATTTGTTACATTTGTTGACCGGAGAGAGAGAGAACGAGACTGGAGAACAAGAGAGAAAAAGAAAATGAATCGTAGTATCAATCATGAAATTCATGTTTTAGACCAAAAATCATGAAGTTCATATAATAAATTTAACTTAAGAATATGTTTATATATATATATATATATATATATATATCACATCACAGCTTAAGAGATTTGATATAATATCTGAACTATTAACAAACCATTCGAATAAAAATTAAAGAAAACTAAACTTAAAATATAATACAATTAAAATCAAACAATGATATTTATAATGATTAAGATAACTTTTGCGTTGATAAAAAAAAAAGAAAAAAGATACCTTTTGTTATTAGGACAGAGTAAAATAGAACAATTCTGTAATTTTATTTTATCTTTTTTAATCCAGTTGCTTACTGAAACTAAAATGTTATATTGTAACCACAAGTGTCATTTTATTTAATTTTTTTAAATGTCATGGAATAGAACTAGTATGTTATGAATTGTTTTTTATTCAAACACATTTACTAAACGTCGTCTAAATGTATATTTATTTAGGTTTAGATTAGATACAATCTTTATTTTTTCAATTAAATAATTGAGGTGATTATAAAATACAATGATTAATCGATTATTATAAAAAATCAATCTTTATCTCCAATTCTCTCCCTTATGCTCTACTTTAGCTTGGAGTCAAATCACACGCCTAAGTGATAAGTGACTCTCATTCGTCTCATCAAGTGTATAGTATACTGCAGAGATAGATATTCTTTGCATAAACTTCTACATCAGAATATGGATTTCAATTAAGGACATGCAACCGCCTCCACGTGAATGTCACGTGTGTAATTTCATATGTCTCTGTAGCAATGTCACCGCGTTTGATAGTCCCTGTAATAGACGACAGATTTCACCATGATCACGGTTTTTATAAATTGATGAATTGATGCAATTTATAATCTAACCATTGAAATCATTGTTTAACAGCCTTTTTAGCTAAAAATATGGCCATGTTATATACATTATTTAAAGGGACAACATCATGTGCAGTTATTTTATGAATGTGGATATGATCCACACCCAAATAATAATTAAGCAACATCTTCCAAACACTATAGGGTTAAGATATCTTTTGGGTTTAGAGCGAAGCGACACATTTTGGCACGTAATAAGATGAACATGCCATGCCAATTAGTATTTGTTACAACGTAATAATAATTTCTTTGAAAATCACGTTGTTTGTCCTCTATAACTACTCGCCTTTTCATCAATTTTAATTCATTCTGAGATGATATTTTAGCTTTTTAAATATGATTGATGGTCTTCTTGGCTGCTTCTGATAGCATGTTAGTGGATGGAAATTAATGCTCTAGATTGCTTTTAGCTTTCATTCTCCACCATTATGTAATCCACTTGGGGGTTTGATTGATTATGACAATTACAATAGTAATAATATTATTATCATGTATAAAATGGTTTCAATAGGTTGATTTTATAAGTATGGAAGTTTAGTGGGTCCCTTTCTTCACAAATCTCCTTCCACTCAGCGTAGATTGTCCATTTATTCAACAAAAAATGAACTTAATCATTGGGGGTCATGTTATATTCTATTCTCTTATCGCATAGAACAGAATTCCACATTCGCTTGCATAAGCTTGCAAAAAAAAAAAAAAGTTAGGCAAGGAGAAAGTAATTTATATCGAATAAATTAAATCATAATTCTCATGCATTTTTATTCTTGAGATTAAATTATTATTTTTTTGTTAATTTTAAATTTTATAAAAAATATTCAGTTTTAATTACTATAAAACAATAGTAAAAAAATAAAATAAATCAGTTTTCAAAATTAGAACGGCCGGGGTGATTCTACTCACTCTTATAATCCAATTTACTCACTTTATATAAGTGGAAGGAACAGAGAATAAGAGCATAGAAATTATTATGGAATAACGTTGATGAAAATAAGTTGAAAAAGACAAGTTTTGTTAGTGCTGGAGACTGTTGCATTATCAAGTGGATGAAAAGGCAGAGACTACTAAACCAAATATGTCAAAATCATTTGACACTGGCTAATTTTGAATGCCCTTTTTTACTCATGAAAATGACTCCACGATCAACCCAATGGCAATGGGTGATATTCATAAAGGATTTTGCCCAGAATTGGTTTAACCCACTAAGGTCAGCACAGAGTTTGCACAGTATTGGGGGGTGGGGGGTTTGGATAATAAGAAGAAAATAAAACACTAAGAATTGGTTTGGCTGCTATATTTTTTTTATAGGAAATATAAATTTATATTATTGTTAAAATTATTATAATTTTATATAAAATATTTTTATCTAAATATTAAATAATTATTATATTATTCAAAGAGTTAATAACCAATTTAATCTTTAAAATTATTATAATTTAAGAAAGTTTTTCAAAATTATAATTTGTTACTCGTTTTAGTTCAAAATTACATGCATAGTATGACTTAAGTGATAGTATTAAGATATATGTTTAGGGACTAAATAATAATAAATAATTAAATTTAGAGACAGCTTGGATTGTAAATTTGATGACTTTTCTGAATTCATTAAATCTAAGGATTACAATGACAATGTGAATAACAATTTAATAGACTAAATTGATAATTTAATTTTTAATCCAATTCTCTCTCGACATGTTCCTCAAAAAATCCGATTCGTGCGGACTCTTCCCCCAACTAATGAAGAGATCTTGACGGAATTGCCAAATTATTTCTATTAAATCTTGGTAAAAATAAATAAATATAAGTAGATCTTTTTTACAGAAAATAAAAAACAATATGTATATTTCATTAATTCGTATATACTTAAATGTAGAATTAAATAAATTTGGATTAATCTAGAATTTTATGTGAGTCATATTATATAGGAAGTTAAGGCTTGATTTTAAATAAAACTATAAAATTATCTAATATAAAATTATTAAATGACGTAAGAATAAATGTAACTCACTTTAGCATAAATTGATTCCTCTTTCCTGTTTCTTAATATTTTAATTTGTATGTATTTAGGAATATTTGATCATGAATATATCCCGGAAAGTCTGGCAGAGCAGGCTTTGGTTTGACTCGAATACAGAACCTCCAAAACCTCCATTATGAAATAGTATGTATTGTGATCATTATTATAAAAGTAGCACAGTAATTCAATCAAAATATATATAGTATCTAATCCACAAACTGAGTCTGTTCCTTCATGTTATTTTATCATATTTTACAATAAAATTTTGCTCACTTTAAATGTATCATATTTTAAGTATCTAAGAATCTCTTTGAAGATTTGGTAATTAGTGGACAGAATATGATGCCAGAGCAAGGATACATAGAATGAAACAAATTAAGAAAACGAGGTAAATCAACTTTATTAAGAGTTGAGCAATGCAAGTTTCCCATCATCAAACAAAGAAGGTTACAGGAGAGATGATAGAACTTTGGAAAAATTTATTAAGAGTTGAGCAATGCAAGTTTCCCATCATCAAACAAAGAAGGTTACAGGAGAGATGATAGAACTTTGGAAAATATAGTTTTTAAATTCTTATCATTAGATGTAAACTTTCATCTGTAACAAATAAAAAAGATGTAAGCTTTCACGCTAAACATGACAGGATTACAAGAGATGCATCAACTGGCAGGATCAAAATACATCAATTCAAGGTTTTGAGTCTAATTCTCATTAGGGGTCTTTCATTTATTAGTAGAATCTCTATATATCAATACATGATAGCCATAAATGAAGCTAGACATAATCTTGATGAGATTTTTTCCAAAAACTTCCTAAAACAAAGAAGAATATATATATATATATATATATATATATATATATCATTCCTTTTTTATCCATTATGATGTCAAAACATGTCGTCATGGCTTGTCATAACCAAGTCAGCTCTATCATTCTATGTACACCCAGTAATTTGAGGGTATGTTTGGAGATGCGTTGAATCCATGTTGAACGGGAAAATCATACACTTTCTAGAGCAAAAATGTCAAAGCAATTATATTGTACTTTTCATAATTTCATCTGAAAGTCCGTTGATGTTAGATTTACTGTTTTTCAAACACACACTAAATCATTGGCTACCATTTGGTGGTGCAGAATTAGAAATAGTCACCAAATGTGAATCAGGTGAAGGTGGAGGAGGCACATTCTTGAGCAAAGCAGCATCATCTAATATATCCAGCACCTCATGCTTGCTCTTATAACTCCCATCACTTCTAATATCCTCTAACCTATCCAACACTTCTGCCACAGGGGGCCTCACATCTTTAGAACTCTGCAAGCACTGAAAGGCCAACTCAGCCACAGCACTTATCATTTTCCTCACCTTGAAATCCGTCTCAAACCCTAGAGTAGTGTTCACAATCTCATGCAATGCCCCACTTTGTATCTTCTTGATGGCTATGTTGGACAAGTTTATCTCATGCATACGCCTCGAGATATCGACCGCAGGCATTGATGATATAAGCTCAATCAGCACAACTCCAAAGCTATACACATCACTCTTATCAGTGAGTTGGTAATACTAATTGTACTCAGGATCCACATAACCTGGAGTTCCTTGTGGCGCAGTGGAAACGTGTGTAGCGTAAGTTGGGAAGAGACGCGAGAGGCCAAAATCCGCTACTTTCACACTCAATTGATTGTCGAGGAGAATGTTATTCGTTTTCACGTCTCAGTGGATGATTTCAGAGGCGTGGAGATACACCAGTGCACTAGCAGTCTCTATAGCAATGTTCATTCTTGTGTGCCAAGGAAGTGTGCTGGGTTTCGCTCTTTGACCGTGGAGGTGATCCGCAACAGCTCCGTTTGGAATGTATTCGTATACCAGCAGAAGTTCTCTGCTGTGCCGTGATGTGCATCCGTATAGTGACACTAGGTTTTGGTGATTTAGGCCTGTTAGGATCTCCATTTCATTCACGAATTGCTCAACTCTTCTCAGTCTTCTGTAACTGTTCTCGTACATTCTCTGCACTGCAACTACACGTCCATCGTGAAGTTTGCCTAACCAAGAAATTCATAGCACATACAATGCAGGAACCTTGTCAGTTCATGATAATCGAAAACACAAATACTTTTTTTTAGTGTGCAATGAAGGCAACAAGATTTGAACCTAGGACTTTATACAAACTACTCAAATTCTTGCTGTTGGGGAAAATTATTAGATTGTTTCAAATTATGTGTTGATGATTCTAACTAATCTCTATGTATATGTATTCAAGTTATAGAAGAGATTAATAATACTTGATTACATATTATGTAAAGATTAGTCTAATTCCTCGAACCACCTAATAAATTTTTTATGAGTAGGCTGACCCTAATGGGTTCAAGCACACAAATATTAACTCTAGTTCAATAAAATATCAATTTGGTTCTTGAGACCAGGAAAAAATCAATTTGATCCATAAAATTATTACTATATACTGGTTAATTTTCTCTTGGATATTATTAGAAGAAAATTTAGTTTCTGGCTTTAACTATCGGCTCACAATTTGATCTTCCATTTTAATATGCATTAGTCAATTTGATTCCTAAACTTTATGCACATCAATGGCCAAATCAATTGATAGTTTTCAATTCAGAACTAAATATGTTTTTTTGGTAATGTTAGAGACTAATTGGTTAACAATTGTCAAAATTAAGCATGTATTGCCTGACAACGATCAATGAACCTTTTAATGAAATAGTTGATGCTTGTGTCTAAGAACTACGATTGATTTTGTTACACTTCCAAAACAGTTAATGGTTATTTTGAAGGAGGAAAAAAACTTTTGATGAGTTAGAAATTTGTTATTAGTAAACTTTATAGAAAAAAATGATGATTTATAAGCAACCCAAAATAGTCAAAGTCAACAATTCACAACAAGTTCACACAGAATTACACTACAAAATCTAGATTTAGACGCAGAGGGGAGAAAAGAACCAAATCACAGAGTAGAAATTCTGATTAGACCATTGACAAATTCAGAGGAAGATATAACATCACCAGGCAATACTTGTGAGGAGCAAATTAGCAGCACCAAAGGATAAAATAAATGTGACAATAAATGTCCGAAAGTCTAAACAAATTCAAAGCATGCTATTCCTTTTGATGACTGACTGAAAATTCTGAAGAAGTAGGAGGAGGATTTCTGAGAAGCCTCTCCTCAACCAGAATCAGGAAAATAAATATCAAACTCAGAAGCAACCAATTGTTGGTCACCCTTATTTTCAGCACCCCCCAATAACATTTTCATCTAATACCTATGTTTTCAGAGGGCTCCTTGTTCTACAGATTTTCTAGAACAGCCATTGATACAAGCTAGCTAAAGGCTTCAATTCATGTAATCAATTTGCATAAAAAATCTATTCTTAAAAGTTTAAAACCATATCTACACATAAATAAAGAGAAGAGAAGAGAAGAGAAAGAAGACATACTATGATGATCAGAACAATCTAAACCTTCAGTTCCATCCTGGCAAAAACAAGTAAACTGAGACTCATCATTAGCCCCACATGTTCCATTATATAAAAGACATGCTAAGCACTGTTGAACTTGAGCCTCTGGAATAAGATGCACTTTGAACCCTTCACTCAAAGCTTTGTTCAGCCCTTGAATTCCTTCACCAACCTCATGTTCCTTTGTTACTTACACTTCAATCCTAGGTCCTTCACAATCTTGAACTCTTTCAGTTCAGGGGTCCCCATAGAAAGCACTCTTGTTGCCACCTTCTTTGTAAAATTCGTCGAGTAACGAAATAGACCTGAGCCCCAGGAAGAGTTGGTTAAGGCCGAGGAGAAACAATGATCATAGACAAGGCCTGTTCGAACCATTGTCATGGTCATTGGATCATCAAAGTGAACCACTTGGAAACTTTGTGAGCCAAGTTGAATGGTGGTGTTTTGATTACCCTCGCAGTTGAGCTTATATTGCTTGTTGCTGGCAGCCTGGCACAATAACTGGGTCTGTTCCCTCCCCAGAAAGAGTAGAATATGGAAATTTGTCCGCAGTTGTATGGCTTGCTACACTCCATGTTTGGTGTTGTTATCTTCAGCACTGATGGATGCTGTTAAGAAGAAGAATATTGATATAAGGAATAAGAACCTCATATGAACATTATTATCATTATCCATAAGCAAATTAGCCATAGAAGAAGCACAAGATGAGAAATGATTCAAATGAAACAAGGGTAGGTATACAATATGAGTGATTGTTGTACATGACCTGGTTCTTTTTTAATATTCACTTTATCGTTTGACTTTTTCATTTTTTTCAATAGCGGCTAGCTGAATTTGACAAGCTCCGTTTCTTGTTCCAATCCTGGTCTTCGTTATGAACCTTCAACCCTGGCCACTTCCAAAGCTTAATTAATTAGAAGTTTGATTATATATTTCTGTTTTGTTTTGTTGTGTATGTACACACCGAAATTCACATATTTCAACAGATATGCAAATATTTCAAAGCTGTATCTGAACCTTCACTACACATTTCTTTGAAGATTAGAGGATTGAATTACGCTGGTGTTTCTAATGATGATGTTGATCTGACCAATATAATATATAGATGATATATGATATATGATTCGTGGATGCATGTATTGGTTTGACAAAGTCAAATGTATAAACCATTTTAAATTCCTACTAAGCAAATGGACAGGTAAAAGGTTAACTAATTAAGGACGAATCAAATTCAACATGCCAATTGCCAGATTACAAATCAAGGATACACTTTAGAGTAAAGGTTACAACTTGGAAGCATTCACCACAAGTAGAAAATTTTCTACACGTGAATTTTTCCCCTTAGTTTTATTTATTTATATATCTTTGCGTGCAAAGATGACTTTACTCAATGAATTTAATTTAGTTTAAATATGATTTTTGTTTCTGCAATATAGCATTTTTTTTCATTTTCCAAACTGTAAATCTTTTCTACTAGGAATCATTTCTAACATTTTCAATAATTTTAATTTTAATTTTTAGTCAATGTGGTCAATGAAACAAGTTTTCACTGTCTCTTGGTAGATACACAGGGAAATTTGTTTTCTGTATGATATGGGAGTGTGTTAGTAGTATTTTCATCATTTGGAGGTGTGAATAGGAATGCCCTCCTTTGTCTCATTGAAAATTATTTTGGATAATAAATGTGGAACCAATGATTTTGGCAGTTAGATTTTTTTTACAATAGAGATTCGGCCCAATCAACAACAGGCTTGAAAGTTGAAACTGACCAATGTAAATACTTCGGACTCTGGGAAGTATTAATAGAGTTTGGAAATTAATATTTACACCTCATTTTTCCTAAGTACACACCCATACCCCCTTTTGACATCTAAATTACGCATTATATCCTTTTTCTTAAAGAAGTACACCATTTTTACTTTCTGAAAATATATTCATGAAATTATATATATATATATATATATATATATATATTCTAAAAATGTATCTCCAGAATTATAATTCATAATTTGGAATATATACTTCTAGAATAGGTATATATTTTTCAATAAAATATCAATTAAAAATTAAGATGGTTGACGAGAAATAAAAAAAGATGATAAACGTTTATCTTATACTTATATTTGTTAGTCTTATTTTCATCATATTATTAATTTTCTTTAAATCATATCTAAAATCTTATTTACCCTAACTTTAAACTATCTTCACCATATATTTATTATATAATACTGATTTTTCATATTGTTATACAATATTTTGTGTTTTCCTTCATGTGACAATGTGTTTCAAGATACATTCATCACTAACTTCATGTGATGCTGAATCGTTGACGTAGACTTGGATTAGAAAATGAATGAATGCACCTAAAGGAAAGAAACCACCGTCAAAAGCTTTGCTTTGTAATTAAGGTGTATGATATATGAAGTTAGTGATGAACGTATACTGAAATGTAGTGTCACATGAAGAAAAATATAAAATATTGTATAATAATGATAAAAATGTGGTATTATATAACAATATATGGTGAAGATAGTTTAAAATTAGGGTTTAAAGAATAATAAAGATAAAATAAAAATAAGATTTTAAATAGATTCAAAAAACACTAATGATAGAGTGAAAATAAGATTAACAAACATGAATATAAGATCAATGTTTATCATTTTTTTATTTCTCATCAACTATCTTAATTCTTAAGTGATATTTTATTGAAAAATATATATCTATTTCAGAAGTATATCTTTGAAACTATGAATCATAGTTTTGGAGATACATTTTTGGAATAGTTACATGTAATTTCGGAAATACATTTCTGAAAAGTAAAAGGAGTGTACTTCTTTGGAAAAAAGGATATAATGGGTAATTGAGAAATAGAAAAGGAAAGTATGGGGGTGCACTTCGAAAATTGTAGTGTAAATAGCAAGGCCTGGAGTTTTTAACTTCTTGGGCTGCTAGCGGATACTTCTCCAATGGATCAATTATTAATAGCTTAAATTAGAAAGTACTACTACAGTGAAAAAAACAATAATCTCCAAACACATAAGTTAACTTGAATAAATAAGAAATGAAATTTACAAGTTTTGAAATTTATAAATAAATTCTTATGTTATTAGCAAGTCATCTTCATATAGGGAGAAGAGACCCTAACTATTTCAGAGTCTAGTTGGGAGATAAGTAAAGTATGATCCAAAGTTATTTTCATCAAAGATTAAACTCAAGTAATACTCAAACCATTCAATCTTAATTTTAGTATATTAACCATTTGGGTTTAATCAATCAGTTGTTTCTCTTATCATTATCTATGTCCTTCATGGCTTTAATTCTTAGCTCTTAAGTCAATTTCTGCACGATCCACGCCAGCTACACGCACACATGAAGACAAGACTCAAAAATTCCCAAGTCAAGGTTCCCTTGTAGTTCTTGGAATTTTTTCTTTAAAAATTAGTAAGAAAAAAACTGCACTTATTCAAGCTTTTAATAATATTTTGGATAATGAAAAAATAATAGAAAAATTAAATCTAACTTTTTTACATCAATTCATTTCTAATAGTTGAATTAATATCCCTCATTTACTTTGCAATATATATTTTTGAGTTTTATGAACATCAGCGTGATTTTAGACAAATGAATATAAAATATTTTTTTTATTTATTATACTTTTATTTTAATATAATAAACATTTTTTGTTATAATCCTAAAGTCACCCATATTTTTTGAGTTTCAAACATTGAGAAGCTTCCTTGCTGTGGAATATCTTCAAAATGAATTCAGAATATGCTACATGGAGGAGCCCATAGGTAAATTGTAAATGTTGTCATTATAGCTTTACCTTGACATGGACACACCATACTAACCCCAAAAGCCTAAGGGACCCTTTTATTGAATATTGAAAATGATAATTTGTGTATGTTAATGTCAATAGGTAATCTATCTCCTATCCCTGTTTTTCCCCCTTGTACCCTATCACATCATTGTCCTATCTTCTTCAGCTTTTGTGATGAAACATAGACGGATGCAAAGGCTCGACCTCAATTCAAGCCAGTGTGGGCCATTATACATGCTCTTCTTTGCCACCCATTATATGGCATCAATCCTGATGGAGACATGGCATGGGTGCATTTTTCTTCATCAAAATTGAAACATTAATCATACAATATGTTTGGTGGGGTTGTAGTCAAATAACACAAATACACAATTGTTTTCTGATAAGTACTAAATGTCAAAATTAGTCGTTGATGATAATTTAGAAACCTAAAATAACTTCTGCTATCCAGTTTTAAGATATCTTTTATGGCAGTAAATAATAAAAAAGATATCTTTTATGAGAAAACAATTAGGAGTTGTCAAAGGACAAATTAGGTTAGATTCAACGTCAAATGAAATTCTGGTTTATTAAATTTAATGAAGTTGAAGTTGATCAAATTTGTTAAGATATTTTTAAATAACTTAATATAAACAAGTTATAATTATTAAAATTAGATCAGACAGACCAATTTGATTGAAAAATAACCAAAATATCAGTCTGAAATACTCTTCCTCCAATATATTTATAATTCTTATCACAAAATAAGCTTCTTTATTTTTGTGAATTCACAAAATAAGCTTTTAAACAGCTTCTAAATAGACTGTCACCATTACTTTGGGTATTTTTGGATTGTGTTAGACTTTACACTTTTAGTTAAAAAAATTAGCTTTCCTAGTTTGTGTTTATGGTATAAACCACTAATATTTTTCTATTTGAAGTAATCTACTTGAATAATATAGGATTATTGTGAGTGACAAAATTCTTATTCTCATTATTTAATCCAATTACATACTTAATGTTTAAATAAAATACCTTAGGTCATTTGATTCACATATTCAATAATATTCTCTCTAGACTCATATATAAATAAAAAGTAATGTTGTATGTTAGACTTAAATATAAATAAATTTTACTAATTTTGTGTTATCATTCTAAAACATCCTTGATTTAACTCTAATTCTATTATCAATGATTTTTTATTCATGATATTAAGTTTAAATGAAAGACATCTTAGAAATAATTTTATTTTTTACTTAATATTAGTAAAATTAAATGATGTTAATTAATTTTTTAAAATTAAAATAAAATTAGTTGTTTTTCTTATATACTGAGTGCAAAGGAAGTAATTTTCCAAGTTAGTTTATCATCAAAATATTATTTATTTATCTCTTTTTCAAAAAAGAAAGGACAGTGAAAGAAGAAAACATAGTTAATTCAATTAAAAGTTAAAACGCGAGTAATAAATTAAGGTGCTTGTAGTTATAAAATGTAAAATTGAACAGTAAAATTTGGAAATTAGAAACAACTTTTTAAAAAAAAAAATTGTATCTATGTGGATAAAAACTTGAAAAAGATTTTTAAAAAAATATAAATATAAAAACAAATACTACTTCTATGATTTCTATCGGAGTCTCAACTACATTTAATCCTTAATTAAGTGGCCATTAATTTCTCGACATATTTTGGGGGGTTGTTGTAGTCAAAGAAATGTTGGTTGGTATAGGTATCACTGTTTGCCGTCGTTGTTGTTACTTTCCTTTGTGTTGCTGTCGGGAAGCAAATCGTCCCGTACGTAGATGATGGTTTCCTTTTTCTAACCCAAAGAAAAGGGAGCAGAAATAATGCAGCAAAAATTAATTTTGATTCATTTTACTGTCATAGTCAACATTTTTTCAAAGCGGGAGTAATACAATAAAATATGATTAAATAGTAATAATATTATTATAATTAGAGGATAATTAGCTAAATTCATCTATATGAAAGTGTGATGCTCTATCAAATTGGTTTTGAAAGATGAAGAATTCAATTTTAGATATTGAATATAAAAAAAGTATGACAAATTAGTTTTATAAACAAATTAGTCTCTAAACTTTGTAATTTAATGTTAAATTGGTATTAAAAAAATACAATTTATTATTAAATTAATTTTTAAACATTACAACTTAATAATAAAATAATTTTACAAATTTAGTCACATGACTAATTTATCATATTTTTTTTGTAAATTCATATACTAAATTTATATTTTCATCTTTTATAGACTAATTTCTTTACTACGTCATATTTTTAAATACGAATTTGATTATTTACACAAAATTATCTTAACAAAAATTAATTAATATATTTTCTAAGGCCATTAAATGAATGAACTGCTTAGCGAAAAAGAGAATTAAACTTTCAAAATTTGACCAAAATAAAAACATGTTCATAAGATCACAAGATGAAAAAACTCCAATATCGCAAAAGTTTACATTTTATAAAAGAACCTCATTCTATTTTTGTTGAGTATGTATGTTTTTTAAATTATTTAATATAATTACATATTTAAAACTAATTAAAATTATTGGATAAGTTAATTAAAATAATACCATACTAATTAATCCATACATTTAGTAATATACTAGAATATTTAAAAGATTTAAAATGACATTTGACTATGGCATAATGATGCTGTAGAGAAAGCTATGACTGGACTATAATAAGCTAGAAATGTTAAATTTAAAACAGTATCATAAGAGGGTTTTCACTTCAATTCATTGTTTTATATTGAATGAGTTGTTTTAATTGCAGACGAATATAAAAGAAAATTTGAACCATTTGCTTCAGAGTTCAGATTGAATGATCCATATATATTAAACTCAATGGTCCACACAGCAAGGTCATTCCCCTGATGCAGCTGCAACACAGACCAAGTCTTACTCAATATTCAATTCAATGTGTTTGGAGCTACCAGCTCACCATATGCCACATTCTTAAATAATGACTTTAAAGATTTATTTTTTTAAAATAAAAATATTTTTTATTTATTTAAAATAATATTTTGGTGGGATTGGTTTTTCAAACAATGGGTATCTTATTAGTGGCGGCTAAAGGTAACCAAAACGGAAACACTTTGCGTGGAGTGTTATTGCCAACTGTGATTAAATTAAGCATACTATAGCCATGTAGATTTCTTATAAGATGTATCCATTAAGTTGGAAGACAGAAAAATACGAAAATGAAAAAATAATTTAGAGGGTTAAAACGAATTAAAAAAATTAAAAGATGCAAATAAAATTTAACTCGACGTACAAAGATAAAAAAAAATATTGATTGTATCTCACATTTAAATTTACCTAACTATTGAATTATGACTTATGAGTCTTAAATAGTAAGCTCCTCGATTATGTCATCTATTTCATTCTTATCTTATATTAGTAAGTGTCTTTTTCATTTTTGCTCGAATATAAGTGTTTTAAAGATTTTTTTATCTTAACTTTTCCAGAAAAAGATCCGTTTAATTCAAAATTTGACTAATAAATAAATAAAATCTAATTAAGAATTATTTTTAATAAAGAATAAATTTAAGTAATATATGAATTATTTAACCTTAATTTTAATATATTAATGATTTATGTTTAATCATATGGTTAAGTGTATTAAATATATCAATTAAGAAAAATATAATCTATTTTTAATTTAATATTTATAATTATTTTGATAGATAAATAGTAAATAATTATTATGTGAATACGACAAACACTTTTAATAAATTTTTAACTTTAATTCCTGTACTAATTATGATATTAGTTAGTGGATAAATAATTAAGTTCGTCCTTAAAAATATAATGTGATGATAAGTTGATCTTTAAAAGATTAAAAATATAAATTTAGTCTAAATATGCAAAAAATATGACAAATTAATTTAAATTAGAAAAACTATTTTGTTATTAAATTATAATGTTCATTGATTAATTTGATAATAGATTATATTTTTTAATAATCAATTTAACATTAAGTTGTAAAATTTAAGAATCAATTTTGTTATTAAAATCATGTTAATTAGTTGTACTTTTTATATATTTAAAGATTCAATTTAAATTTTTATCTTATAAAAAATAATTTATAAATATTTTATATTTTTATAGATGAATTTAATTATTTAATGCTAAGTTAACACTTAACTATTGTAAAAAAGAGAAATCTTTAAGATGAAGTGACATTCTATCTATCCATCTGTTGAGGTTCAAAAAAAAAAAAAAAGGCTTTATCATTAGAAGGGGGTAAATTTTTTTGTTTATTATCGGTTAGAGTGAATTTTAAATTTTTACTTTAAAAGAGGTAAGTCGTAATACAGGTTACAACTTAGATATTTTTTAATTTTTAATACTGAAGTTGTACAAAAATTTATGATTTCAATATATTTTTTAACATACAACTTTAAAGTTAAAATCGTAAATTTTTTTATGACTTTAATAATATTTTTATTTATATTAAGACTTCAAAGTTGTAAACCTTCTTACGACTTTGAAGTCGTTGTTTTGTTTTCTTTTTTACCTTTTTATTGTTTTTTACATTTATTTTAATTTATTTTATGTTTTTTGTTACTTTTTTTTGCATGGCATTTTTTAAATGATAATTTTTTAAATTATAAATAATTTTTTAATCTAATTATTTAATAAATAATGGTAAAAAATATAGA
Organism: Glycine tomentella; assembly: GCA_007407185.1. Taxonomy (NCBI): domain Eukaryota; kingdom Viridiplantae; phylum Streptophyta; class Magnoliopsida; order Fabales; family Fabaceae; genus Glycine; species Glycine tomentella. The sequence continues at coordinate 5,095,097 of PYAF01004503.1, forward strand.
AAATATATTAAATAAAATAATATATTAAAAAATAAAAATATTAAATAAAAATATATAAAATCTAGAAAATATATTAAATAAAATAATATTAAAAATATTTAAATATTAAATAAAAACATATCAAAAGTATATCCAAATATTAAATGAAACTATAATAATTAAGAAAATATTTTGTATATTTTTATTTAACATTTTGTATATTTTCTAATATTATTTTATTTAATATATTTTTTTTAATTTTTTATATGATTTTAAAAAAATAATGAAGATCATGATGAAGATCGATCTAAAAGCATTTGAGAATTAGATAAAAACAATAATTAATAATATTAAATGATATTTTATCTCGATGACTAAAATATAATTGAAAAATGTTTATATAATTTTCTTTATTTTTTAGTTTGATTTAGTATTTTGTATATTTTTTTTGTATGTTTTTATTTTATACTGTCTATATTTTTAATATTACTTTATTTAATATATTTTCTAAATTTTTATATTATTTTTATATTTTTTAATTTTGATATGTCTAATTTTTAATATATATTTTATATTTTTCTACTGTTATTTATTAAATAATTAGATTAAAAAATTATTTATAATTTTTTTAACAAATATCATTTAAAGAAATGTCACATAAAAAAAGTTAAAAACAAAACATAAAAAAAATTAAGAAAGAAAAAAAATTAACATAAAAAAAACAATATCATGACTTCAAAATCAAAAACAAATTTACAATTTTAAAATTGTATGTTAAAAAAAATTATATTAATGTTGTAAAAAAATTGATAACTTCAATTTTTAAAATTAAAAAATACATAAGTAATAACATATGTTAGATTAAAAATTTAAAATTCACCTGTCTAATGATAATAATAATAAAAATACCCCTTTCAATGATAAAGCCAAAAAAACACGAGTCAATGTAAGGCATATCACGAGTGGGCCGATCTCATCCGTGTCGAAAGTTCGCGTAATTTTTATTTATTTATTTATCGACATTTAATTTAAGTGATAATAACGAAGACTCTTTCGGTCTTTCTTTCACTCTCTTGAAGGAAAGTCCAACAAATTCAACAACTAACCCCAAAACTTCACAGAATCAGTTAAACACCCCAAGCAAACGGAAAATGACAGAATCTCCACCAAACCTTCTATGCACACTCTGTCTGTTTCGTGGTAAAGAAGAGTGTTGAAGCTTTTCTTCTTCCTCTGCCTTGTCTTCTTCCCTTTGTCTTCAACCTCGTTTTCTTTTCTTCGTCTTCTATCACCGATTCTGATTCTCTTCTTCCTTTTTTTTATTGATCCTCTCAGCGATTACGATTTTTCTCATTTCCTCCGTTTTCTTGGCGACGGAACGGAGGAGGAGGAGGAGAACGCAGTTCTGAAAACGATTGGAAAATGCTGGGAACTGCACTGCAATTCGGCGGCGTTCGCGGCGAGGATCGGTTTTATATTCCGGTGAAGGTTCGAAAGAGCCAGAATCAGCGCAAACAGAGTGACAGAGCCAAGAACAACGAACCTGAAAATGCGGATTTAGCTTCTAAGAGCAAAGTCGATGTCTCTGAGGATAACAACAGCAATAGCGATAGCAATCTCAGCCAATCTCTGAAACCAACTCTTTCTCCGTCCGTAGAGTCTGTCAGTAACATCGATAGGTTCTTGGAGTCCACAACACCATCAGTTCCGGCTCAGTATTTCTCCAAGGTTGATCTTGAATTCTGAATTCATATTTTTAATTTATTTTTTTCTTTGCAATTTGATTTTGCTTTTGAAATGTTGAAACAGTTATTGTTGCAAATTTTTTATACTTTGTTAGTTATATTATCGGAATTGTTGTTGTTGTGATTGTAGACAACGATGAGAGGATGGAAGTTTTGCGATGTGGAGTATCAGTCTTACTTTGCACTGAGTGATCTGTGGGAGTCTTTTAAGGAGTGGAGTGCGTACGGAGCTGGAGTACCTTTGGTGCTTGATCAAAGTGATTCTGTTGTTCAGTATTATGTTCCGTATTTGTCAGCTATTCAACTCTATGGTCACTCTGCTGAGAAGTCAAGTGCAAAGCCAAGGTATTGCCATTTCATGTGCTTAATAAGAATTTTGGTAACTTTAAGACAATACTAATCACTGGAAACATGTTAGAATTGTCGATGGATGCAGCTCTTTTAGTCTCGCTAACAACTAACAACTAACATTTGCTGATAAAAAAAATGTGTTTAATCAATTGATATACCAGGTGTTAATCTTTTTACTCTTATACAGTGGCTAAGGGGACGTTTGGTTTGAGAAAATGTTTTCTATTTTCATTTCTTATTTTCACTTTCAAAGTTTTAAGATTTAGAAAATTTGTTTGGTTTTAACTTTCTGTTTTTCTATTTTCAGAAAATGAAAATTTGAAAATATATTCAGTTTTACTATTTTCTTTTTAAGTTCGTGATTTGGCTCTAAAAATTTGCAGAAGCTTTCTATAATAATTCTCTCAACAATTTGTTGCTTCCTGAGTACTGTATGGTTCACGTGGCTGAACTAAATCAAGAGTAAGATTGATCTTGCCTCCAAGATGTCAAATGGCCTCTTCCATATGGAGTGTAAATGCTGAGTGTGCATATCCAGGAAGCAAATTAATGGTGATGCAACATTTATTCAGTTGCTTTCATAACTTTCTTTTGATTCTGAATCAAAATCACCTTATCCAACAAGGGAAGCTAAAAAATCACTTGAGTGAGACAGAGGAGAGTGGAATTTTGTGTGTAGGGGTGAAATCCACAGATCTACGAAGCTGTTCATCCCTGTGGATAACGCTTATATCTCCCCACGGTTAAGCCTCTTCAGCCCATCTGCGTATAGGGTATATTGGTTAAATGGATTATATGTGGTATTGAATATGCTTTCTGGGTTCTGGTTGAAAGGCAACAGGAAAAGGTTGAGAAGTAAATGAATTAGAAATACAAGTGTGGTTTTTAGTCTTTGTAAAATGCTTCTCATAGATATAGAAACTGCAGGAGTTCAGAATGGTGGAAACCAGAAAGATGATATTGTTATCTGTATTAATAGAAGATTAGCTGGTTTTGACTGTTTTCAATCAAAATTTCTTTACCCTCAAGAGGAATGTCAATAGCAACTATTCCTTTTAATAAAAGTTGTTGTTTGGGATTTTGTAAAGAAAATGTTTAAATCTAATAGTTTATAACCATTTGGTTTTATTGAGGGTGATCCTTGATACAATGATAATGTTGCATCGCCCTTTTATAAATTATAGTCATTTCAATTTGTTCTGTTTCCTAAATTTCACTTCCAATGAATTTTGGAACAAATTTAAGCACCAATTTGATCTTCCCTCTTTTCCCTTCCAGTAAAGAGTAATGAGTAACTTTTTTTTTTCATTACTCTAGATTTTCCTTGAGGGTTTAGTGTATGGAACATGGTTATCAAACTTTATATTGAAGGCATAAAATCATTTAGTTTTAGGAATTTACTTATAGAAAAAACATATAATTCTACTTAAAACCACTTTTGAGGGGAAGTGTATGAAATGGTGCTTTAAAGCACTGATTTTGTTGAAGTTACACTTTCACAAAGTGATGTCATCATGCTTTTACTTTTAGAATTTAGACTATTTTGTTAGAATTTGGACAAAATTGCCAAGGTACTGGGCGTTGTGCATGTAGCAATTTGTTTAATAGTCATCGATCCTGCACATTATATGTGCAAATTTTCAAGTTATGACTCATAAGGACCATCTTTTGCTTACATTTTATGTGCTTCTAGTGTTTGTTTCACTTCTTTTGAGTGAATTATTTGATGTCCAAGCTGTTAATGAAAGGCAGGGTTTTGTTTGTAATTGGAGTCATATATATTTGCAGCATTTTTGTTGGGTTATATAAGTTATAATGTTAGCAAGTTGCCTTTTGAATTAGATTTGGTGGTTTCAGGTGAAAGTATTCAGTAGCACTAATCATTAATTGATGAGTTAACATGTTAAGTGGTTGGAGAGTCACAAAAGATTGTTTTTGTAATTGGTATGCAGATATTGTGCAGTATCTCATGTTTTGATTTGTATTTTAATTGTTTAGACATGATTGGTTGAAAAAAACAGGCTGTCAGCTGGAAGAGAGAATAAAATGTTGTGAGGGGTGTAGGCTAATTGGAAACACAATATTTGAGACTGTGGGGAGTCCTCTTATTTATGATATGGTGTTTATCTGATCAATATTTGATGTGATTCCTTGTATTGCCTCAGGGATCTCTTTTGTATTGAGCTTGGTAGAAGTGAAAACAGGATAAATAGAACTAGAAGAGTGCGAATGAGTGATATATCTAGATGTGTGCTTTGTCTGATATCTAATCAAATCTCACTTCCTCCTCTTCATTCCTTCCATTTTTCACAAGCACACTTCAAAATTTAAAAATGTAAATTTATTTTTTCAATTTGGTTCTTGTATAATATCAATTGGTTTTGACTTTTGATGGATTAACTTTTCATTTTGATCTCAATATATTGGATATATTTTTAGTATTTTTTTATTTATACTCTCTCTCGCTCTCTGGCTACTGCTTTTTGTATGTAGTCAATGTAATATGTAATATTAAATATGTAAATTTACTTTGCTATTTTTGTAATTTATTAACTTACTGTCCTACTTCTATGTAATTATAACTTACAAATGTGTGCTATTGTTTTGTTAGCTTGAAACCAATCAGATGATTTTCTTATGTCATTAGGTACACCAGTGAAGATAGTGATGGTGATTACTACAGAGATTCATGCAGTGAAGGAAGCAGTGATTATGAATATGGAAAAAGGAATGAATTTATGACTCAAAGAAGTAGTCAGTATCTAACAGGTGGTGTCTCACTGCAAATGAACACACTATCTATACATGATAAACACAGTACTGTGCAAGAAGGATTTTCTAGTGATGATAGTGAAACTGGGAATCCTCAAGATCTACTTTTTGAGTATTTTGAACAAGATCCTCCGTATAGTCGTGAACCCTTGGCTGACAAGGCAATTACTGATCCTTAGTTAATGTGTGACTTATTTACCCATAATCTGATCTGTCCATCTTATACTTATAATATTCTGACAGATACAAGATCTTGCACGCCACTATCCTGCCCTCAAGTTGTTGAGAAGCTGTGATTTATTACCAGTCAGTTGGGTGTCTGTGGCATGGTAATCTAATGTGTCACTTCTCCACACCCCCCGCCCCCCCTCTCCTGTTTTGAATAGACTTTGACTTAATCTAATGTTTTAATACTTTTTTTTTCTGTTAACATATTTTAATGTCATGTTCTAGGTATCCTATATATCGAATACCCACAGGTTCAACTTTAAAAGATTTAGATGGATGCTTTCTAACATACCATACACTCCATACACCCTTGACAGGTAATTATGGAACTTCAAGCCTATGTTTGATCGTCAATGTCATCTTATTAGACTTGCTTATACAGCACTGATTTTGGCTCCGTATTGCTATATTAAACATCCTGTGCATTTTGAGATTATTTCCTTTTGAGTAAATCCCTACTTTTGTCCTCCTAAGTTACAAGTGTTATCCTGCAACAATGCAAAGTGACATTCATTTATTCTACTCTTCTTTAATAGAATTTAGTCTCTCAATAATGCAAAATATTATCACCTAAATTAGGGCTTCATTACTCTCATTTCTCTGTCTCACAACTTCTAGATACACATACTTACAATTACATTTCTCACACCTGCACAAGTGGTACCATATGCCAAACTTCTGTGGAAACTGGCTGCATCATTTTCTCAACTGTGCAGCTAAGAACAGAATGACTGCAAATCTGCAACTGACTGCATCTTTTTTTGATCTTTTAATGATGGATGATTTGATAGAAGACACCATGGGAAATCGTTTTGCAATTTGAAAATGACCACCACCAAGCCTTTTTCCCACTAAGGAGTCAGCTACATGGATCAAATGATGTCATAATGCTTTATTGTAAATATTTCTCTAGATAAACTATTGACCTCTAAATCCTTTTTTTAATGGTTTCACCTATATTTTTTATAATCTCTTTCTACCTCTAGCAATATGGCTACCCTCCATCTGTTCTATTATTCTTAGTGGGCTTCTACAAATCTTCTCCATACATGCCAAAATCACTTAAGGTGAAATTAATTTCTTCTGGGTTTCTCTACACAATTGTTACTGCCCCAACTTCCTCTCTAATGCATTCATTCCCATTCTTTTTTTGCCTAGTATGTCCACTCACCCACTGCAACATTCTCATCTATGTTAAGTGGAGTTTATTCTCGTCAGTTTATTATTACCCAACACTCGATTCCATACTACATTACAGGTCTTATACCTGCACAGTAAAATTTTCACTTTAGCTTGAATGGTACCTTTTAGTCATGCATAACACTAGAGACACTTTATTTCATCCACCCTACCTAGAATCCTATGGTTTACATCACCTTTTTTTTTTTTTTCTGTCATTTTTGCATGATGAACTCAAGATACATGTGTGATTTGTGATACAGTATGGTCTCCCATTTTCACCTTTGAGCTAGGGTTTATGCATCTGTTGCTAAACTTACATAGTTACATTCCACATACTTCTTACTTACCATGTGTTTCCATATTTATCTATTGACTCTCCAATTAGGACTATATTATCTTTAAAACAAAAGCATTGTTGCCTCAACTCTTGGACATGCACAGTAAGCACATCCAAGAGTCAGTAAGTCACAACAAGTTGACCTTGTGTTCTGACTTACTGTGACCCACTTGTACATATAGAAGTTTTTTTTTTTCATCTATATTGTTCCATCAATCGTTGTGGCAATCATTATGCTTCCATTATCAACCTGCCTAGAATAAAACCAAATAGAATTTTAGTATCGTTTGTTGTCTTATTTCTTAATCTTTTCTCAATTACAGCTATTACACTCAATTTAAAATTGACAAATATGGAAAAATAGAAACTGATTCTTAATCTTATGGTGCATTACTCAACTTGCTGGTTGATGTTATCTCAGCTAATATGCGAAAATAATGCTTTCTTCAAAAAAACGTGAAATGTAATTGTTTGATCACTATGATGCAATACTGACTTATTTTCAAAACATTTCTTTTGGTTACATTTTGCAGGAAGTGGTCCTACTCATGCTCCAACACTGGTTTATCCCAGTGAGATGGATGGTGTACCAAAGATTTCTATACCTACTTTTGCAATGGCTTCCTATAAGTTAAAGGGGTCTATTTGGATGAAAAAAGGAGTTAGTGAATCTCAACAAGTGAGTTCCCTCTTGCAGGCTGCTGATAACTGGTTAAGGCTAGTTCAGGTTAATCACCCGGATTTTCAGTTCTTTAAATCACATGGCACATACCATAGATGAACTGCATAAGCCGACACCTGCTTTTGGCTAAAACTGAGCCTTAATTTCTGTGTTCATTGCTTGGTGCAAACTTGGTAAAAGTCCATCCATCTGTAGAGATTGTGATGACGTGATGACTGCCTAATTGTGGATTCTTGTGATATGCCTAAGCAGCACAAAAAGATGAAGCCAATATGAAGCAATGAATTCATAGAGATTGCTACAGTGAAAAAGAAAAGAAAAAAAAAAGTTTTATATGGGAGGAAAAACTATCAGGTAATTGGAGGGTCCTAATGAAATGAGAGAGAAACTAAGTATAAAAACCAGAGTGGAGTATGACAAACAAGTTCACAGGAAGGATATGTAGGGATTAAGCCAGACTGTACGAGCATTTTCAGTTCAGTAATGGTTGAGATCACGTTAATTTCTAGAGATAAAATATTTACAGATGTTGTGATTTAGAAGAAAATGGGTGAATTACTGAGACTTTGCGGTGTTGCGTGGCCCAATTTTGGTACTATATCTGATGTAGTGTAAGTGTTCAATATTTTGCTGTTTTAAAATAAGTTTTACACTCTTACGATGTTTAAACATGTTCTTATACTATTAGAGATGTTCATAATTAGCTCGATGATGGTGGAATACTTTGTAGAGAACGTATGGTATCAATCATGTAGTTTTCGACTTTTCGCACATTGATAAATCTAAACCACTTGTGTTGAGAAACAGTGTGAAAATTATTTTTCGGATTCCTTGCAACACTGGAGTATTTGGAATCATAAATGATCAATTGGCCACACAAAGAGTTACATAGCATGCCGCTCGCCACACCGAATTTGCTTCCATGTAGTAGAATTGTGCAATATTTCAAGCATAAAAGTAGAGCTTTAGGGAAGCCGAATTTAATGCAGTGAGGTTTATGATATGTAACTCGGTGCAACCAATAGTTTGAAATTCTCAAACCAAGGTTTTGGACCATACAAGAAACAAACTTTTGCTCAAATTGTAGTTTGGGACTTTCAAAACTTGAAACCAAACGTGTTATGAAGGCTATGTTTGAATTAGTAAATGATTGAATGAAGTGGGATAAAATAAAATTTTAATATATTTTATTATTTGATTTTGTTAAATTAAAATAAAATGGAATGGATTTCGTTCCATTCTATCCAAAATTTTAATTTATATCTCCTCCCAATTTGGAGGTTATGGGATGGAATCAAAATAAGTTTTCATTTCATCATAATATATCTACACAATGGAGTGACCTATATATTGCATTGCATTCCACTCTATTTTTTTCCTTTCCTATTAATTATTGAATGATTAAATTTCAATAACTTCATAATTTATTTATCACGAAGTTAATCTCTTTAAGTTTTTTTTTAACTCAGTTAAGTCAACCTATTTTTAAAATTTAGCAAATTTGGTCTCCCGTTGATTTTCTTATATCTAAGACCCTCAAATTCTTATTTTCTATTCAGAATGTTTGCATATCGAATTCAGAGAACTCGTCAACTAAAAATCTTGACCATCAAATTTCATCTAAAATAAAGGTTCACAATATTTTCCTTCTTTCCTTAATTTCACATCTTATAAACCCCTTCTCAAATTTTATCTTCAACTAAGTTTCTTATTTCTAAACATTTAGAATCATTCCATACCTCAATTCCATCATCCGCCTGTTAATAGTTACATAAGTAATAATATCTGAGAGTTTTAAGTGAAACAAAATGGACGAGGAAACTGAATTTGCTTAATTTTCAAAATAGAATAACTTAATTAGCTGAAACAAAAAATCGTACGATCAAAATCGCACACAGCTTAAATTGTAGAAACCAAAAGTTCAATAATTAAGCCTATTTTAATTTTTTTTTTGCTATATTTCAATGTCCATATCATATTATATCCATATCTCATATCATATGCGGTTCCTAGCTTTTAGCAAGTAGCAACTGGTTACTATTTGGTTCAAGACCTCGAAGGCAGTTTCTTTTACAGAATATATGGTGAGGAATCGAAAAAGTTAAATACATAGCAATTGTGGATAGGTAATGGCTACTCATTCCGGACAAGAAATCTTCACGTATGGTTGTTATTGTAACCACAGTTTCACACCTTAATTAGGCAATTTTTTAACCAACTTGTCCATTTATGCTTTTCCAGATTCTTGTGTTGTCATAAACATCTCTAACATCTGCAAATAATTTAATAAAGATGTCAATAATGAAGATAGCATACATACAAAAAGTCATTACATGTAATAGGGTGACAAACATATATTAAATTTGATTCCTCGGTATATATAGAACCTTTTTTACGTATTTCACCAATGTCCAAAATAAAAATAAAAATAAAAATAAAATTGTAAAACATATTTTTCTCCATTCTCGCCAAGAGCATTGAGATTAAAGGTGATTAGTAGGAAATTTTGGCTTTACAAATTCTAGAACTTGCGCAGACAAAAGTTGGTTTTATGTCTCTAACATGCCTTGTCATTCAAGAACCCTTTTGTGCTTGAAAGGTGGATATATAGCACAGTCTCACCCTATATTGCCTTGAAATTCAATTGAATTTGAAGGATAGGGCTAGAAAAGATTCAGTTATCCTTGAAGTTATTGTTATTAGGTGCACGGTTGAAAGATTGGTTTTATATCTTCAACAAGTATCTTGCTTTCCAACCAAGAATAAGGCTTGAACAGTTTCCTTTTAAGGTGTGAATCATTGGTTATCCAATGAATCTTACACCAGAAATCACCTAGCATATACTAGCAACTTTGCTGGATTATCTGGAATCATATTGTGCAAGAAAATTACAACTTCCTAAGCAAGGTTGTCCCAGTGAAGAAATCCACCATGTCCCCTAGCGTTTGTGAACTTATAAGTGGCACCTGAAACTGTTCAAGAGAAATACCCTAGTGTCATTAGATTGCAGAGACATCAACCAAACCAATATTTATATGAAAACCTGAAATTGATATGGATATAGGCACAGTGTACCTTCATAGCCTTCAAGAACTGGATCATCTGACAGCAGAAGTGGTGTGTCTAAGTCAATGAACCTACAAAAAAGTTTGCAATAATTAAATTCATTAGTAAATTAGAAGGTGAACAATATGAAGTTATAAAAACTGGCAACTGGCCCAAAATTTTCAAACATAAGATGTTTCTTACTTAAAACAGCCAAGGCCAGCAGCAAGTTGGCCAGCAAAACCCATAGCAAGTCTAGTCTCAACCATACCACCAATCATCAAATCTAATCCTGCTGCTTTTGCCTTTTCAATAATTTCAAGGGCACCCATAACCCCAACTTTGGCAAGCTTAATGTTAATAACATCTAAAACATTCCCTTCCACAATTTTGTAAACATCAATTATACTTCTGCAACTCTCATCAGCTGCAACAGATACTCCATATCTCTCTCTTGCTATATTACCAACATACCGAAGACCATCCCAATCATCTCTATGAACTGGTTGCTCAAATAGAACAGGAGTTAACCCCATATCTGTAATAGAAAACAAATCTATGTTCATGGCCAGATTGTGTAAATTACTGCAATAAAGTTTCATGAGCAATTTTGTGCATGTGTGTGTACATTTTCTTGCATTGCAAGACAATGACAATTAATTGGATGGAGAAAAACTTTAACTATATATGTAGAGCTTTTAACCATGTAGTTTCTCAAGAACTTCCACTGCTTCCTCAGAGTTATACCCCTCATTAGCATCAAGAATAAACTGACACTCAGGGTGTGCAACACGTATAGCTTGAAGCACTTCTATATCTGCATTCAGATTCTTGCCCACTTTCAGCTTTAAAGTCTTAAATCCTTCTTTATAGTACTTAGAAGCCAATTCAGCTGCTTCAGCTGGAGAAACAATTGGGATCTGCACATATAAGCTGGCTTAGATTTCTTTCTAGCAGATAGTTTTTTTCTCGTATTTTTGTAAAATAATTTTCATTATAAGCATTTTCTTTGAGATTTAGTAAGAACTTAACTGTAATATCAGTGGTTATGGTATTTGAAGCCCCACCAAAAAGCCTCCACAGTGGCACACGAATACTATTTGCAACAGCATCAATTATTGCCATCTCCATCCCGGCCCTAACCTTCAATTACACAGAGGAGACCCCATGAGAATGGAAAAGTTTTACTGCCACATCTATTAAGAAATCCTACGAAGTCAAAAGATAAAAAAGTATGTGCTATGTTTCACAACCTTATTCATACATTAGCCAGTTGTTTCTTCAAGAGTAATAAAATAGTACATAAATTAACATGAATTTCTGATGAAACCTTTTCAACTTCAGAAGCCATTATCCACTGTAAAATCTCAGGTTGCTTCTCCATCAAAAAGTAACAACTAATTTCTTAAAATAAGATAAAGATGGGGAAAAGAGGTTGAATGCTATGTAGGGAAAATGGCAAATAGTTATTGATGTCAATTAATATAGTTTTATAAAAATTGAAGGGTAGTGTGAAGGAGATAATTAGAAAGAAAAAACATGAACAAGGTCTGCAATTGTGTATCAGTGTCCATATCAGTCTCCATTTGCTTCAAATATTCTGCCACTTGTGCCCTTACCCCACCTTTTGCATTATAATAATAAAGGATCTACTTATATGTTTGTGCTTCTAGATTTGCAAAGCCATTAGAATAAAGGATCTACTCATATCTTGAAAATTCTATTAGCTCAGAAAGGAGTCCTTTCAAAGGACTGTATTGGCAGATCCGATGTACAAGAACTCAGTGCATGCATTTAATGCCAGTATTCAACTAACCCTCAATGTTTAAACCATTAGATGAAGTATCAGTTTACCTACACAAGCCCCTCGCTTTCAACTCCACATATAATACTCTAGAATGGCTTACTCACATTCAAGACCTCATTTATTTCAGGCTGTCATTATTACTCATTCTAGCAGATGAACCCAAATCATTTGCCGATAACAAAAACTGACAGCCGACAACTAATATTTACCGATAAAAAAAAAATCCTCGCAGTGATAGAAAGATTTAAAATCTGTACCCTTATTCTTTTTCCCCCTTTCCTCTCTTTACAGTAAGATTATGCTTTATCTTTCTTTTTTGGTAAAAAGAAAAAGAAAAGGCATCAATCTGAGTGGAGAGTATGATCATTACAAAGAGAGGATTAAGAAAAGACTCTTTTTCCCTTCTTTCTCTTGAATTATCTTAAAATATTGATTCCAGAACAGAAAAAGGTAGCAACTTTTAAGAAAACGAGGATATAACAAAATATTCTCTTAAAATTAAGCAAATTAAAGAACCAAACTAAAAGTTACACAAAGGAAAAAACTCAAAACAGTAAATATTACAAATTAAATACTATCCTAGATTGAAATATTGAAACTTCCTCCAAATTTGTAACTCTTTTTATGTCGTTAGTTACCAAGCAGAAAACTAAAGCTGCTATTCAAAATTCAAGGAATTTGCATAGTAACAGGGTCAAAAAGACCATGTCAGTTTCAAAAGCACAAGAAGTAGGAGAAGCATTAGAGGATTAGAATGATTAACAACAACACAAGTACTAGTAAAACATGAACTAAAATGAACATGTCAGGTTCAAAAGTTGAAGAGAAGCATTAGAGGATTAGAATGATTAACAACAACACATGCACTGGTAAAACATGAACTAAAAAAAATAAAAATCTCACTCACTGAAGCAAATTGATGCCCTGGAAGAATACCAGCAATCTCCCCCAACATGGAACCCAAAGTGAGTGCAGGACATCTCCTCAAGAAGGCACATGCCTCAGAAGCCTTGGCCATGGCTATGGTTTGGTCCTCTGCAGTAACAAAAGGCAAAATTGGTGCCTCACCCCACCCCACAGCACCATTGCTCAACTCAACCCTTATGGCCACGTTCTCCACCTTGTCCAATCTAGAGGTAGCAATGGTAAAAGGGGCTATTAGGGGCACATTCAGTGGCCTGTTCTCTGCTCTATGCACATCAACAGTGAATGTATCCAACAAATTCTTGAATCCAAAGGTGATAGGAGTTGCTGTAGGTGTAGCAGAAGCCATGATCTTGACCAAAACAACAGATTTTTTGGCAAAGTGCCTTGTGAATGCGGTGGAATTGGACTTTTTTGGATTGTGGGACATTGACTTCATCAAAGTTGAGTCCAATGGGTGTAGTGTTCTGCAGCTTAGTGTTTGAGACATGTTGGATCCTAAGACTGGCAGCATATGATTGGGTTGTTCTGAACAAGTCTATGTTAATGTTAGCTGCAATTTATAATTCTTTGATGCTAATGCTGAGAATTTCAATAATTAATTCTAACCAAGGTGATTCTTACCTGCTATGTTGTTGTCGTTTCTTCCTAACATCACCAATTCTTTATGCTCATTGTTTTTAAGATTGTTTTTCTAATAATTTGTGCTTTAAAGTATAAAAAATTATTGTACCATGTTTAGTTTTATCAAATTAAAATAATGACGTAAACATAATTAATTTAGAAATTCAACTCTTAGGAATCATTTAGGTACTTAGAATATCTTTAATGGTCTTAAATTGAAATCTTAGATTATTTTTTAGTAGACCGCCACATAGGATTAAAGATCTGTTAAGATCTCTTTCAATTTTTTTCTTTAATGGTAGATCTCATTTTGAGATCTTATGGACAAAGAAATAAAAAGAAAATTTATTATTTTTTAAATAATATGTATATCTTAAAAGATTTTCTATAATAACTCATCCTTTATGTTAAAAATCTCTTCAACTCTTTATTAAGAGATATAATAAAGATTAAATTTTAAATTTAAGATCCTCATTCAACATATTGCACTGTCAATTATATTATAAGATTTTAGATAATGTAGTAGGTACTCCTATGAATAGAAGACAAAAAATCTGACACCACAGTGTATTTTATTCTTTCATATTAAACGGAAATAAATTTAAGGGAAGTGGCCACGTGAAAAAGTTTATGTACTTTAGGGAAATGTTACTTTTAATTACTAAATATAAGTACATTAGATTTTAGAAGAAATCTATATTTAATTTTTATAAGAATTAATTTTAAAATATAAATTGTAGAGAATTAAAGAAAAAAAATGAAAATCTTAATGTAAATAAAATATTTAAAAATAAATAATAATTAAAGGACTTTTAAGACACGCACTATATAATGACAAAATTATATGTTATGTGAAGAACTAAAATATAATAAAAATATTTTTATATTTAAAATAAAGAATTAAATTTATTATAAAAATTAATACGAGTAAATTAAGTAAATAAAAAATGTGTCTATCTAAGATTTTTATCAATAAACCCTTCACAAATTTGTTAGAAGATAAAATTATGGTGGAAAACGCCTTATTCGACAGCTTGTGTAAAACTTTAGAAAGACTTCAATAAAAAAATAGTTTATACTTAATACAAATATAATTAGTGAAGGGAGATAACCAAAATATAGTTTTTTTCATGAATTGCCAAATTTATGAAGCCAAACTGATATTCTTGTTGTCAAAGTAAAGTCTTCTAATTTGAAATCTTGCTTTAAAATTTTTATTACGATCTTTTTTTTTTTTTATATTTCGTATAAGATTGATTCACGATTACATATTGAAAAATTAAAGGACATAAGCATAATGCTTTGTACACCCTTAAGTTTATATGTTTTTAGCTCTCAACTTAATCACTTTTTTGCGCATAATAGCTTACAGAATATGAGAAGTATTATGTAAAAGATATAATAATTCAGCAGAAATGTAAAAGATATAATAAGCGTCAAGTCTAATTTTTAAAATTATTCTGTTTTCTATCCAAAAAAAGTATTATGTTTAAAAATGTAAAATGAATTAGATACAGCCTGATTATGTTAAGTTTATATATATATATATATATATATATATATATATATATATATATATTATGGGTTTCTTCATTACTATAGTCTTTTTTGAGAGACTCGTTATTATAGTCTTACCAACCTAGAATTTGTCCACTTAATGCTAGATGACTAGACTAATTCTAGATATTAAATATGTAGTCGTTACACGTATCACTTTAACTAAGCTCAAATAATTAATTAAAAATAAAAAAAATATAAGTAAAAAGAGAAAAAATATTAAAAAATGTAAAATTATTTTATTCATTGACTTTTTTTTATGACATTCTATGATTTAAAAAAAATAGTTCCTTAATAATCAATGCATAAGAATACTAATTAATAATTAAAAATTAAAATTTACATGTATTGTATTTAAATACACCAACTTTTAAGTATATTATTTTTGTCTAGATAGGCCATCATTATAATTGTTTAATTAATAACCCCACACCAACACAGCAACGATTCTCGTTCGCCAGCATTGATGACAATGACTTTTGATTAAGCAGTTAATAGAAATGAATTATAATATTAATACTTCCACAGTTGTGGCTCTTTGCAATGCCAAAAGGACACAGTGAGCCATTGTCCCTAAAGCATAGCACACTTCTTCGTAATTTTGACATTATCTTCCTTGTTCAGTAGATGTAGCGATTCACGTTTCATCTTCTAAAATCACGATAAAATAATATTTTAAGTAAACATTTACGTGTTAGTCTTCCATATATTGAGGAATTAATTTTGAGTAAAAAATTAATTTCAAATTGAAATAAATTTAGGTAATTTCTGTATTGGATTAAAAATTTCATGTAAAGTTTTACTATTAGCATACTTAAAAAATAAAACATCACAATATAAATTATTTTATTTTAAAATTAATTTCATTCAAAATCAATTTTGTAAAATAAAGTTTTGAGTTCTTATACTTAGCTTTTTGTTTCCTGTATAAATATGACATTTGAATCTTAGTTTTGCTCCTTTTATTTTTTTTTTCTTTTAGACATGAGTAGTTAAATTTGTACCCGGTATTATAGTGGATTATATGGTTTAATTTAGTTTTTTTAACTAAG
>PYAF01004503.1:5122270-5144756 GCA_007407185.1 Glycine tomentella
TTATACAAAACTAATTTAATTAATAGAACTAATTTTCAACTAAATAAAAAAATATTTAAAAATAAAAAATAATTAGAAAATCTATTTAAAATGATTCTAATTTTTATTATAAATTTAAAACTGATTCAAGATATTCAAATTTTAAATCAACAATTATTTGAAAAAAAAAATAAGTGAAACAATTTGAAAAGTTTTGATTTTTTTATCATATTTTTTTCAAATATTTTTTTATTTAATTGAAAATTAATTCTATTAACTAAATTAGTTTTGTAAAACAATACAGTTTCTTTTAAAATTATTTTGAATAAAAATATGTAGGTTACCATTCAATTTAGTTTAAAAAGATATGTAAAAATAAAAGGATGACATATATTATAGGAAAGTGGAGGCAGTTATTTATTAGAAAGTGGAGTAATTATTTATTATAAGTAGTTTGCTACTCCCTCTAGCAAACTACTCTTTCTCTCTCTGTCGTATCAACGTACCGTTACATAAAGTTATTTATTATAAGTAGATTTTTTAATAAAAAAAAGGATTTTTTTATTATGTGCCATTGTCATATAGTTTAAATTTTAAAAGCATTAATATGATCTATTAAAGTTTTTAAAATTATTAAAACCAAAAAATTATATTAATATGATAAATAGAGTTTGAAATAAATTTTTATTTTGACTTTATTATATTTTTACAGGTATATTGTTAATAGTAATAATAATAGTGAGGGTCAAGAAAAAGAAGATTCGTATGTGAAATTTTCTTGTTTTGATTGAGAGAATTTAAAGAAAATGATCATTTTCAAATATGCCTCAAAAGTAAAAGCAAATGTTAATGAAAGCTTTGTGTAAGTAATTAAAATTTCTATTGTTTGCTTATGTATTGTTACTTTTATATAACTTCATTTATTATACTGTGTTTTTTAACTTAATAATATCATGCATGTTCCTATTTTTTTATAAGTTTAATTAGAATGTATTGAAAATACGAATAGTTTTTTTATACTGTGTACGATAGTATAAATTAAAAATTATTATTGTTAAGTTTTATATAATTCTTTTAAGTTATATTTAAAATAATTTTTAATATACACTAATATAACATCAAAACTAAAAAAAAAAATTTAAACTACTTATATCATAGATACCAACACATCACAAGCTAAGTTATATTCAAATTTCTTAAAATCTCATTCAAATTTTATTGATGAAAAAAATGAATGAAAGAAAAACTCACTAAAGATAATCACAATATTATCAAGCAAATATTAATTATCAATTAAAGTAATAGACACTTCACATCATAATGACAAGAAAAACATTATACATACATACAGTTTTATAAATTATTCGATTTGATCACAAAATACTCAAAATGAAATACAGTTATAGTTATAGACTTGTAGCTTCTTTTTTCAAAAAAATAGATATTGAAAATATTAATTTATTACAAAACCATTAATACAAAAAATTATTTAAAGCCATAATTTTTCGAAAATTAAATCTATTTTGTCACTGTGCTAGCCATTGCATTTAGGTAATATTTGAGGTCGCAGTATATACCTCTTTTTTTTTAATCCATTCGTAGTATATACCTTGACTGAACCTTGATTGATTGATTCCTTTGTCCATTCAAAGATAACTAAGACCAAATGTTATTCCTTAGTAGCCTTTGAGCTTAAGTATTAATGGTGCTAAACGTTTGAACTCATGGATATGTTTGGTCACGTTTACCATTAAATTAAACTAGGCAAAGTAAGTTGCGGTCTCTCAAAATATTCCAATTGCTACTCAAATCTTTTTAGCATGTGATTAACATTTAACAAAAAAAGTTATGTATATAAAAATATAATTGTTAGGATAAATTTCTGCTTTAATATCTCCACCGTGCTTGAATATATCTCGAAGGATCAAGTTCTCACTTATTAGGTGAGAAAATATTTTTTAAAAAGGTATTTTGTTAAATCTAAGCCTACGTTATAAGAAACATTATATGATTGCTATGTTTGGATTTACATTTAAATGCTTCAAACGCAGAACGTACCAAATAATGCAAACAAGATTTTATAGTAAAATATATTTAATTGAAAACACATCTGAAACATTATTTAATTATAGTATCGTAAAATAGTTAACACTATATAATTGACAATATCTAAAAATTAAACTCAATAAAAATATCAGGTTTCCTTGTATTTTATTAAGATATACTTGTATTTTAAAAGTACAAATATTCAGACCCTTCTGTTTGTTTTATTTCCTAATACCTTTTATTTTGAGTTGATAATTTTATAATGAAATTTATTATAATTTTTAATTAATTTCTTTGAGGCTCAAATATAATTAAAGTTAAAATTGTAAACACATCAAAGACAGCTGGATTACTATTTTGTTGAAACAAAACAAAATCTCATAAGTGTTTGAATGAAAAATGTGCACATCAGTCCAAAAATTGAAACAGAGAAAAATTTCCTTCTCTGACGAATGTCACGACATGTTTGGTATCCTTCATTACTATTTTGTTGAAACAAAACAAAATCTCAGAAGAGTTTAGAAGAAGAAAAAATAAACGATTATTCTATTTCTTAGAAAGCATCTTCAACCAAACGCGGTCGATTCCGTTGTTTCGGGACCCTCATCGTTTCCTCTGCCTTACAAGTCAAGAGAGAACGCATCCATATCGTCACTGCTTTTGTAACCATTTCACACGGAATTCTTTATGATATTACGACGTTGTACGGAAAAGAGACCACATTGTCATGATCATTCCAATCAAGTTTCAACGTCCAACTCACGAGTCATAGGTAAGGTAAGAGCTCCCATGTTTTGAATGCATTCCCATCACGAACATATTAACTGTTTAGTGATAAAATTACCATGTGTTTTTTAAGTAGTTTTGTAACTTAGCCTTATAAAGAACAATATTCAACATTTTTTTTAATCAGCAAAAGCAATATATTGCTAACTAAAGAGAACACAGATGGATGCTCAAAATCATTACAAAGACAAAATGAAAGATTGCTAGATTATAATAACCTACGGTTATCCAGTGTTAACAAGATGTTTGTAAATAAGCAATAAATCAAGCAAAATTCAGCATTATAAATTACATTCATTTGATCAAATTTATTGTGTCACACTCTCTATTTTGAAATTGTATTCTATGAATGTATTAATATAGAGATATGTTAACCCTAAGAAAACAGATATTTAGAGTTTGTTTACTCTGCCCAGAATCAAAGATCGACAACACAATTTTCTTACGTTTTTTTTTTTCATATGATCTTTTCAAAGTAAGGAGTGTCACCTCCTTTATTTAGATATGAAACCTTCCTTTATAGGTTGACTAGCTTGTTGCGCTTGTATGAATGGATGCATGCTTTCTGGGCGTGTTATGTGAAATTTTGTATAAACTTTTGTTTATTGAGTGTGGTTGATAAAATATTTTAATAGCATATAAATTAGTTTTTTTTATTCATAGGAATCAAAGAATATAAAATAATTTATAATAATTCATGCAATCGATTAGTTTATAAGTTATTTTGATTCTTTTAAAAAAAATATGTTGATTAATATCATTAATTTTTTATTTTATTTTTATTAATAATCTTTTTTGATAATAAAGTTTAAAATGGAGATATTACCACCCAAAAAACATACTAGTTATAATTAAAATCCATAATAAATAAATAAATTTGAGTATTATAAATTATATTTTAGATTTATAATATTAAATAATTTAAATTGTGATGTAAAATTATTTTTAGCTATTAAATTGAGAGAGAGATTCTCGATAAAAGTATATTACTTTACAACAGAGTTTGTCTAACGATAAACATGAACTTACACAACCCAATCCTTTCCAATAACAGCCTTATTGACCAAACTAAAGTCCTGTAGGGATGATCCAAACTCACATTCTGGATAATATACTGCACATGAATAATTTTAGAATCTAATTATTTATTTTATTATTAACAATTATCTTTTAAAACAATATAAAATATTACATCACACGCAAAATTCACCCGTGTACCGGTTCGAGGTCTAGTTTTAACTAAAGAAAAAAAAAACATGTCACAAAATTACTTTTTACACTATAATTTATATTTATTAATATATTTAACTTATATTAACAGACAAGTGAAATATTATTTTTTCAAATATGTTAAAAGATTTATTTATAAAATAATAAAAATTATTAAAATTTAATGTCTGTGTATGTATGTATATAGATAGATATTACATGTCACTTTGCAATAATAAAATTTTAATTAATAATAATATTTTCTTATATAAATTCATATGGAAAGTCATAGGTTTACAAAACATGTATTACATTTATTAAATTCAAGAAGTATGTTATATTTAATAAATATCTAAATTAAGGTACTAATTAGAAGTAAAACTGACTGTCCAAAAAGTCATAGATGTACAAAACAAGTATTACATTTGTTAAATTCAAGAAATATATTATATTTAATAAATACATAAATTAATATATTATAAGTAAAATTGACAGTCCAAAAAGTAATAGGTTTACAAAACATATATTACACTAATAAAATTCATAGAATATATTATATTTAATAAATATCTAAAATAATATAGTATAAGTAAAATTGACTACCCAATAATATTAAATGATATATATTAAATACAATATGTAGTCAAATTATTAATGATAAAAATGAGAAAATATTATATATTTATCATTTTTTTAATATTGCATTAATAGATACATAAATTTTTAAAATATATTTTATCAACTAATTCTTTTAAAAATATTTTACATTTAATGAATATATTATATTTAAGAAATATCATAACTAATAAATTATAAGAAAAATTGACCACCCATAACATTAAATATTATATTGACCAGACATAGTTTGTAGTGACAAGTTATTAAAAGTAAAATAAAAAATAAAATAATAATTAACAAAATACTATAATGATACACGAGAATATGTAGAATCTAAATGCAAGTTGACAAGATTGAAGAAGTCTTTAAATAAAAAATTAAAAATATTACAAAATATCTTCATACATGGTCTTAATTTATTTATATACAAAATTTGACAATTACTTTTCAGTCAAGTCAAGTCAAGATATAATTTATAATAAAAATATATATAAATCCAATAGGTGAGACTATTTTTCACACTTGCAGCTACACTTGAGTGGATTTGGCTTCGCCAATTTTCTCAATCTCATTTTTTCAATTTTATTGTCAAAAGTCCTTCTATGAAGGATAAATCTATGGCAATGGTTGTAACAAATAAGGAGGCAAAGATAAGTAAAAAAAAACATACCTGATGATATTGTCATTGTTTTGTCAAAACTGCCTCTAAAATCTTTGAAGAGATTTGGATGTGCACGCAAATTATGGGGCCTTTTGTTTGAAAACTCTCCTTTCATGGCCATGTATCACAACAAATTTTTATCTAATAATTATTAATATTATGATGATACATTTGTCATCCTACAACAACTTGCACCGTTTTCTACGATGGGTGAATTAGATTCTTCAAGTATTTGTTTTCTGGTGAGAGATTTAAGAAGAGAGTCAAGTTAGATTGACCACCCCCATTTTGAGAGAATCCCAGTTATGTTCGAATGATGAGTTCTGACAATATTAATGGAACTCTTTTTCTCATGCGAGGGACAACAATTGTATTGTGGAACCTAATCACTGAGGAATTCAATGTCATTATGTTCCTGCCAGGCCTTGTTGAATCTATACCACCTTACTGAAACCCTGTGGTCAAACTTTAAGGATTTTGTTATGATTATAGTTAAGGTGATTCGACATGTAACATTTTTTGCACTAAACGATCTTGATCTTGATGATCTTGGTGTGTCGTGGGAAGATGTGTCATGAGAAGATATATCTCTTGACCCACTGTGGGAAATATAAAGTTTAAGAAGTAACTTTTGGAGGACACTTTTGATGTTGACATGCCTAATTGTTACCATAAAATGGAAGGTTCCCAAGTGTATATGGATGGAATGTGTCATTGGCAGGGTGAAAGTGCAACCGGGAAATTTTTGGTGTCATTTGAATATATTAAGCAATGAGGTGTTCTCTACAACATCTATGCCCTCTGACATGGATGATATTATAGTACTCATTAATTCACCAAATGACACTCTTGATTATAGAACGGGCAGGTACTTGGCAGTGTTAAATGACTCTATTGCTTTAATATCATATTATGTGGAGACACCTATTTTTCGCATATCAGTTTTGAGTGAATTTGGTGTGAAGGAATCATGGACTGCACTTTTTATTGTTGGACCCTAACCTCGCATTTATTGTCCTATTGGAGTGGGAAAGAAAAACTACATATTCTCCATAAAAAAAAGATGATGAACTAGTTTCATTTGATTTATGTACCCAAATGGTTCATGAGCTCGGCATTAAAGGACAACATAATTGTTGTCACAAATTGGAATTTACCAAAAAAAAATCTTCTTTAATTTTGATTGGAGGAATAAATAAATAATTATTTTCTTATTTTCACCCAATAAATTTATGATTGTGTGGTTATCAGAATTTTATCTTATATACAACGTGTCTTGTTAATTAGGCATATCATAATAATAATTATTGTGAAGTATATGAGAGATCAAGAAATCATTTAATAATATAAATATTGCTTTATCAATTTTCTTTTTAAGTTTCCTCTCTTTCTATTTGCAAATTGATCTGTTTATATTTCAATGGTAAAAATATCTTTTGTCTTTATTGAATGCCTCTAATTTTATGTTAAAAATAATTTATATTTTAAAAAGTTGATATTCTAAGAATATCTTTAGTGATAAATCTTAAATTGAGATCTTACACCACTTTTTGGTGGACCTTATAGTACCACATAGGATTAAAGATCTCTCAAGATCTTTCTAATTTTTTCCTTTAATGCTAGATCTCAAATTGAGATTTTAGGGAGAGAGAAAGAGAAAAAAAAATTATTCTTCTTTGAACAATGTGAGAGATCTTGTACAATAACTTATTCTCCATATTGGATATCTTTTCATTTTCTTTATTGGGAGATATAGTGAAGATCAGATCTTAAACTCAAGATTTTTACTCATGATGTAACATTAAAGATGCTTTAATGGCAACATATATGTGTTTTAACTTCATCATCTTTGCCACTATATTTAGTATCGATGCTTTATTATTAAATAATTTAGATACAAAAATCTAATTAATAAGATATTACTTGAAATAGAATTTTTTTAAAGTGTTAGTTTTATATTTTTTATTTTTATATTTTTTTTATTTTTATCTTTAATATATTTATTCAATTTCTTAATTACTCTTTTTACAATTTTATTATTTTACAGTTTTCAGTTAATTCAACAAATAATTTTATCAAATATACTTTACAATTTTCAACTTTTAGCTAATTTTATCAAACTTAGCTTATGTTTAAAAAGCAAAACAAAGAAGAATGCTACTGACTTTGCAGCAATAATAACATTAGCAATCATTTGAGGTATAAGCGACACTAAAAAAATTAAAACTCGTTAATTTTAGAGAGATTAAAATAATATATATATATATATATATATATATATATATATCAAATTAAAATTATAGAATTATTATTTTTGTCTCTCTTAAAATTACAGAAAATGACGACCATATGTTTCATCATTCATATTTTTTCCTTTCAAATATACCATACAGTAAAAAGAATATCAAAATATATGGTCGTATGTAGTCTAGTCCTTTCTAATTAAGGTACACCATGACTCTGTAATTGGCAAAAAAAATAAAATATAGTAATTTTAATAAAAATTAAGAAAATATTATAATTTCCAAACTATTTACAATTATATAGTAATCAATCACGTTCTACCTAAATGTGTTTAATCATGTCCTTCCTGGGTGTGACTGGTGTTCAATCACATCCTCCTCATACGTGACTCACCATGTGTTGACACGTGTCATTTTGAGACACGTGTCATTTTGCGGAGCGATGTACATAAACTTCGGAAGGTCATAACTTTTGACTGGAGTGTCTGATTAAGGTGAAACTAGTGGCCACACGCTCGAAATTGAGAGGAGAAGCTCTAAGCAAGTCCATAAGGGGACTTGGTCAAATTTTTTTCCCAAAAAATGTCTCTAAGTACCTCAAAATTATAATTTAATCTTCGAACCTTCAAAAAATTTCTTGGTTTCTAATTTTTTATTTATTCAATTAGTAAATTGCATGCTATTTTTTATTTTTTTAATTACTTCTCTTAATTTCAAATTCCTTATGTTTAGCTAGCCTTTCTCTCTCTCACTCTCTTTTTCCGTGATGTGTGTGGAAACTGCTTATTGATGATTAATTTCATGCTTTGCAGAACTAGGATGAACAAGGGTTACGCTTTTGTGAACTTCATTGAGTCCCACGCAGCTTGGAAGTTTCTTAACACAACCTCAAATTTGAAATGAGAGTTGTTTCAGTCTAACAAGATACATGATGTGGTTTCTGCATGTTTGCAAGTATGGTCACTTAGATAATTATTAGACTTAATCATCAATGTTTCTATTAAACCATTATTTCATGTTATTGTTAGTTTAAATTGTTATATTTTTTCTATTAAACCCAATGATTATGACAATGTTATTTTTTGGGTAAAAAAACCCTAATATTTTTTAAGAAAAATCATGAATTAATTGCGGAGTTAGAGTATCTTTTGCGTAAAGGCCTAAATAACACATTTCATTTTAAACGAAAATGAGTGTCAAGTTAATTTAACACAATGATACTTCTTATAATGGACGGGACTGTTAAAAAAATAATTTCAAGTACAAGGATTAAATTTATAATCAGTTAGTGTTATTGTTGCTTTTTTAATTAATTGCAACTTTTGATTGGAATGTCCGATGGAGTGAAATTAAGAGAAGTAATTAGAAAAATGAAAAATAGTATGCAATTAACTAATTGAATAAAATAAAAAAATTAGAAACCAAATTTTTTTTGAAGGTTCGAAGATTAAATCGTAATTTGACCAAGACTAAGGAGGATGTGATTGATTGCTATACAATTGTAAATAGTTTAGAAACTATAATATTTTCGTAATTTTTTTTATTAAAATTACTATATTTTAATTTTTTTCCCCTCAGTAATTCGGGTTTGTATAATCTATTTACTATTTAATAAAAGAATATGTTTTTTTTTCCTTTTTTTTGTCACATGTCAAATTAACTACCTAGGCTAGTATGAACGTACTTAAAGTGTTTTTTTATGGTAAATATTAGTTTTAAAATTTTATTAGAAGTGTCTGGTGAGGAGATTTAAACCTACAATTTCTTTATTCTTCTTTCATTTTTTTTCAATCTAGATCAATCTTATATGTCCACTGGGTTACGGTGATATACAATTTTATGACTGTCAAATATAACTTTAAAAAATTGAAAAGTGTAGATTTCTAGTTACATGGTTTTGATATAAATATTTGTAAATGAATTTATTTTTTAAAGAGTAATTTGTAATTGTCTAAATTGCCCTTTTAAAATTAAATAGTGAAATTGTTTATCAGAAGGCGAAATCTACTACTAGCAGTTTACAATTTCACGATTAAGGTTCGAATCATTTATTCCTCTTGATGTTAAAGTCGACTCTTTAAGAGTAAGAGAGTGAATAGTTAATGAATAATTGTAAAAATGAACAATGAGTAAGACGTAATAAACTAGTAATCTCTAATTAAAATAACAATATAAAAAGTCTTTTTACTATTAATATGTGTACTATTTACTTTTATAATAATTATTTATTAATTTTGATTAAGAAACACATAATAAATAATTGTATTATTTTAAAATACTTATATATTTATAAAAATTATTAACAATAAATTCAAATAATTGATCAAATTATAATCATGTATTATATTATAAATTATTTTCATACACACATAAATAATGAAAATAAGTAAAATATGTTTAATCAACATGCTATAACATAATTGATATATATTTGATTAATAACTTTACTCTTTAAGTGTGTAATTATAGATTTAATTTCTAATTCATACATATAAAAAAATTATTTATTAAAAAATATCAATCTCTTAAATAAATCTAAATATCTGATTCACACACAACAACAAAAAAAAAAAGTAAAAATACTTAAACTTAATTTTAACAACTGCCGAAACCCGAAGGAATTTATCCCTACCAATATCATCATCACCAAAAGAAAGGAATATTTCCTCAAAAATTTCTACCTACTCACCAGCACTGGAAGTTCTCCTCTGTACATGCTACCCTATCCCTAAACATAAACATAAACATAAACAATTAAACATAATTAACTACAGTAAGCCTTCACGCTATGAGGAAAAAGAAATCATGAGTCCCCTGCAATTGTATGATTTAATTTTGAAGACTTTTTTAGTTTATTTTGTTCACGTTAAAATAATGATAATATAGTAGGACTTACTTTTTATTTAATTTTTGAACCAGAATATCGAACAACTTCAATACACAAAAATTGCGTTGGGATATAAATTATAAATTTTAAATAAAATATATATTAGAAACGAATTATTGGAATTTTCAATGTTTGTAAGTCCCGTGCATTAATATTTGTTGAGACAGTTTCATAGATTTATGTAAAAAATATCAAACTACATTAAATTTATTTCCTATTTTTCTGAGGCAATTTATTGCGTATTGCCATCTTCAATCCTTCATGAGCCATTTTTTCATGAATAAATCCAAGGGTAACATGACTGATGAAATATCTTGCTTTGGTGGCAATTGTTGCGTCGCTGTTCACACTTTTTAAAGCATTTGCTTTGATTTGTTATCAATAAACAAATACGCTTCTGTCCCTTGTGTGCCATCCTTCTATTGTTTTCAGCGCAGTATAATAACTTAGTAAGATTATTATTTTACTATAGTTGTATTGTTTTCAATCTAATCTAACAAGAAGTTGCATTTTGCTTAAAGCGCAATCAAATATTTCAATGTGAAAGCAGCGTAAGCCTTAAACAATCAAATAAAAATATTCCATTCACTATTTTTAGTTGTTTATAAAACATCTATCTCAGTCACAAGCTTTAAAAAAATAACAAGAAGCAAAGTTAATTATTTCCAAGCAGTATGTATTCCGAGCAGTATATATATAAACAAACACTCACTTTTTTATAAATAATTACAAATGAATACATGTAGTATACAAAGTTACTCAGTTTTTTCCCCTCAGAAATAAACAAACCTCAAAGGATGACGCAAGAATGAAAAAAAAAAAAAGAAAAAAAAGAGAAAGAGAAAAGAGAGAGGCTACTTACCTCAATCTTCACTCTAACCAAAAAAAGAAAAGAAAAAAAATGAAAGAAATGACAAAACTAGTGGCCCTAATTCTGTCTGTCTAATAAACTAGTGCTATTTTACCTGGCACTGGAATCTTTTTGGGATGTGTCCAGCTTTGCAAGCCAGGTCGATGCTCTCACAAAATACAAGTGGACAGGATGGCTTCACCTCACTAGCCTACACACACATATACTCATCATCTTCCTTTTCCCACAAAAGGTGATGATGGGCACAACCCACCAAAAATTTGGGCTTACTTGGACAAAAGAAACAAAGAAAAGAGAATGGCAGACTTCAGTTTTCTTGTCCACCATTGGATTCTCCCCTCTCCATCAGGGAACTCCCACTGACTTTTTTTTGTTAAAATTGAAGTGATGCATTTGTTGCCCTCTATTATGTGTAGACCACAGTGGTACGCATGCATGCTTCATTTGCAGCTAGTAGATCAACTCCAATGTACAAATCTACATTATAAGCATAAATAATGAGTTTAGCTTCTATGCATCGTCGCTATAAAAAATAGTTTATAGTATTAATTAATTAAAAATCATCATTGATATGAATTTTAAGATATATATTGTAAAAGTTAATAGACTTATCATATAAGAAGGTTTCACATACTATTACTCATCAATAAATGATATTATGATTGAGAAATATAAATAATTTCTAATAGAGCAAGATCAGCATTATTTTTTACCTATATCATCTCTTTGGAAAATTTGAGCATGGAGACTTCTTATACTGCAAGATCTCCCATGTTCCTGACCCGGAGTTCCACATTCCTCAGATCACGAAGATGTTGTAAAATTTCTTGTAGAAGATGTAACCCTTTATCTCCTTTTCTCAAGGAGCTGATACAATGCTTTAGAAACTCTCTATCTGCCTCCAGCACCTGTAGTCTCTCGTAAACATTATCCACCTCATCCTCTAAAGCAAGTTTTTGCCTATCCGAATTAACCTTTTCAACTGAATTGTGTTGCAAGTGGGGAAAGTCTAACTCGTCTCCACTCAACTCAACATCTTCTGCTTCTGAACTCATTGCATCAAAAAATGGGAGGAGCCTCTTGCCTTTTGCACCCATGATTTTCCTCCCTTGATGCTTTCCATTTATTTCCTTTACATGACCATTTGCAAATCCATTTACCTGACCATTGTGATCATCATGATCATGATGGTATCCATTCCCATTCTCTTCACAAAGATGTTCTACTGATTTAGCATCATCGGAGCAGTGATCTTCCTCGTAATTCAATATAACTAGCTTTTCTTCCAATACCTTGAGCTGTTCTAGAATTTGTAACCTCTCTTCCTCAAAGTTTGCCAATGATTCCTCCAAATATAAGACCGCGTCCACGGGGGTGTTCTGGTTGCTGCATTCTTGATCTTGATGACTATAAAACCCATTTTCCTCCTTTGCTTCGTGATTCAAGTCAATGGACAATCCATCACTATCTTCAGCATTGCTACAAGAGGGAGATGAAGTTCTGCTTCTCATACTACCATCTCTTCTTGACATCATCATCTTTTCTCTTACCTCATATTCATGAACCTTCTTTCTATATACTTCAAGCTCCTTTTCTAGCTCTAGCTTCTCTTTCTCCCTCTTCATCATGAGCTCGTTCAAGAGTTGCAAAGCCTCCTGGTCATACTCTGATTGTTCTTCCATCATTCTTTGATACTGCAAGGCTTCCATCTGCATTGCTGCTTTCTCTTCTTGAAGCCTATTTATCATTGCCATTGTTTGATTGGCTGCTATAGCAGATGCACTTCTCTCTTCTTCTAGTTCTGCATATAGAGTACTTAAGGCTTTCCTTTCAGATTTCAATGCTGATTTTAACTTTTCAATTGTTACCTCACCACCTTCTATATCACTTATCACACTTCCATCCAATGACTCTTCTGTTCCTGATTCTTTCCTCTCAAGGAGAAGCAGTTTCTTGTGTAGCTGATGTAGACTCTCCAAAGAAGTGGGTGTGTCAGGAACTTTTTCTTCCTCATTCTCATTAAGCTCCAATAAAGATGGCAAATGGTTATTTACTGTTGGCATTTTCACTTCAAGTGACATGGTTTTGAATTCTACAAACTCTTCACCTTTGTCATGACCTAGTTATAAATTCCAATAAAAAGAAGCGAGTTATTTAGAAAGTTTTAAGGCTGGACATTGGGAAAAGGGAAGATAAGAAAAAGTTGAGGCCTACCAATTTCATCTTGCACATTAAATCTGACTGTGCTAGTAGATGGATCTTCTTGCATTTGTTGATTTGTATCCAAAAGAACATCTTGGCTTTGATACTCATCCACTTGCTCCTGATCAGGAATTTCAGTCCCTATTGAGACTTCTGCTTCATATTCCTCACCTTCCATTTGTGATGCATCTTCAGATGCTGCAGGAATTAAGAAAGTATTAGAGATCATTGCACATAGAAAATCCAGAAGAAAAAGGTATAAGAACTAAAAAGACTTATTGAGGAGGAAAATAATTAGAACCTAGAGAAACATCTGAACATAGTTCTGCATCTCTTCTTTCCATGTTTACTTCAACATTATCATCCTTGGTCAAGTCTTCCGAGGTTTGAACAAATCTCACATCTTCACAATTCTGCTCCAAACTTTCTTCTTCTACTTGTAACAGCTCTGAAGACTGGCCTCTGGTCCTTAATTGAACTGATTCACCCCCATTGGACTTGGAAACATTTTCATTCCCTTGTGCTGAAAATTCTGCCACAATATCCCCAGAAATGTGCCAATTCTCCACAACCGGTTCGGCTTCTGCATCAGCACTCTTATCAAAGTCCAGAATAAAATCTTCATTGCTGTTGAGCCCTTCACGTCCCACCTTATATTTGCTTTGTTTCCTGTTTTCTGGGGCAGGGGAGTCAACCACTTCAATAGGAATCAATCTGCAATCATCACCATGAATGAAAAATTCCAGATGTATGGGTGGAGTCTCCACAGTTATCTCTCTAGTGCAATCAACTTGAGCAGTGGATTTCTCACAAGCTTGATCATCATCAGCAGCAGCAACAACATCATCACCATCATTATCCTTAGGCTTAGGGACATTCAAACTTTCCTCTTGAATTGTTTCTTTCCCTTTCTCCACACCCAAATCCATCTTGCAAATTTCATCACACAGAATCTCCACGCTAGCATCACACACAGAACAATCACAACTCTTCTCTGCCTCCTCATCTTTTCTATCCAAACCCCGATCAACCTCAAACACCATCTGGCTTCCCTTGTTTTCTTCATTCTCCTTTTCATCCTGATGATGATCAAGCACAATATCCGATCTGGTGTGATCTTCATCAATCTCTACACCAACCCCGCTCTCCGAATTCTGCTTCTGGTCATACTCCAAAACATTGAGAGAAGGCTTGATCAGAATGCAAGGAGGGTAGAATCTTGTGTCCAAGTTGACACCACAGCAAGAACACCTCAAAGCCACTTCAACCTTCACAATTGCCTTGTCAACAGCATCTTCAGCACCCTCATCCTGAATCATACCTATCTGCTTCATCCATGGAAAGAAACCAAAACTCTGAGAGAGTTTGACATAATCTGGTTGGGACGAGGATGAGCAATTCTCACACATGTCTTGTGACTCAGCCAGTTTGTGATGATTGGAGCAGAACCCCAGTTTGGAAATCTCAGAGGCATGAGCTTCACACACAAGATCTTTGCAAGAACTCTTGTACTTCCCAGGCTCTAGGATGTGATCGATTCTGGTGCACCATATGCAAGGCCTTTTGAGGCCAAAGTAATCCGCAAACTTTATGATTAGATAAGAGAACAGAGAATTGAGGAGCAGGAGGATGATCAGAATCCATTCTAGGATGGCATAGACTAGAACGAGGGTGAGTTTGTTGGTGTTTCTGTGCAACATGGTTGCAAACTTGTTGGAAGCCATGGTTGGTGTTCTGTTTTTTTTATATGTACAAAGAAAGGTTTACCTGGAATATCAGATTGGAACCTAAGCCAGTATTGGAATGAGAGACAGAGAAAAAGGTTTAAGGGAAAGAGAGTTTTCAGACAAGATGTCAAAACTGTATTTTGGGTGTGTAATGTATGAGAGAGAGAGAGAGTAGAAGAGAAGTAGATAGCAAGTGGTTTTATTTAGACTGAGTGAGAAATAGGCGGTTTGAATTGAATGGAATGATAACCAAAGAGGACTAAGGTAAGGGGGGGAAATGAAATGTTCTTGAGTCAAAGAAAATAAAAGAATTTTGTGTATATTTTTTCTAAGCATTATTTATGGAATGCTTTTTGACAAAATGAAGCATGGCAATTTAACAGTTAAATGGTTTTACTGTATCAATTAATTAAAAGCTAAAAATTAATTTTGAGATACTAAAATTATTTAAAAAAATAATATTTTCTGACATGTATATTATTTCATACATATAAACATATGGTTAAATGTTTGAGGAACATGATTATCTATCAAACTATTATATCATGTTGGTAATTTTACATTTGTACCTAAAGACAAATATTGTTGTGAAACTTGAGGAATTTTTCAGACAGAAAATGGGAAACTGTCCTTGTGTAATCACTGCTTTATGTGGATTAGTGTTTTGGGATCTAGATAGTTTGAGTTTGTAATGAGCTTTTTCAAGGTCTAGAATTTTCTGTGGCTGAAAAATATTATTTTGATGATCCTGCTGCCAGCTCCTCTTCAATTTTTCTATTGAGGTAACAAAATGGAACGGCCCACCAAACCATACACATGAGCTGGTGGACCAGACCCAAAGTGAGGAGTGGGGCCTGTTATACCTGCAGATGCTTAAGTCATTATGTGGGTATGCTTCCTAAGAAACTTTGTTTTCTTTATATGAATATTAATATACGCTCATTCCAGCCAATGAAATCATGTATAAAATCAAACTCTGGTTTGCAAGATAGCTGCTTAAAAGTTAAATTGCACTTATTTTACTTTGTCGACAAGCCTGTTGTGTGCCAATTTTATTTCACAGGGGTGACACCTTTTAAGAGAAAGCTGATAATTAACTTCAACAGATGGACAATATTATAAAAAATTTGTTGTTTTCCCCCCTCAATCAAGAATACGAGTTACCTTATTTTAGGTTTATAACCATATACACAACTTTTTTTTAGTTTAATTTTGATACACTACTTGTATAATTTTTTTTACATCATCAACATATTAAAAATTAACATAAATATAATTTCAATTATTTTAAAATTCAAAATTAGATAATGGTGTAATTTTTGTACACTATTGACATTCTAATAAAATTATTGTTTTTGTCTTTTTCTATACTTGTAATTCGTGAATTTCTATGTTAAAATAAACTTGCATCAAATAATTTATTCAATTATTTGAGTTTTATTGTATTTTTGTCCTCTTTACCATAAATTCATGTTGGATGAACAATGAAATAACTCACTAGTTAAGTAATCCAATTAAACCCTAGAGAAAGGTAGCCTTAAGAAGCCGATGTTTGGGGTCCAACAGGGATGAATTTGGCTTTTGGGGTCATGGCTGCACCGTCACTCACCGACTAATTGCCATAGCAATAGCACCCTATGTTTTATAAAATATAATTTGATGACAATTCAAAATTTTGTTCCCATACATTATCACACACCCATATGTACTTTCCAAAATAATATCTACATTTCCATATCTCTTTTATAAAAGGAATCTATGGCTACCTTGGTGAATGTTGTGCTTTGGCCCTCCAACAAATTGCTTTTGCTTTATTCAAGTCTCCACTGCACTACACCATAAGTTTTTCAGTGTCTCTCATTTGGCCCTACTGGTTATAATTGAGCAGATACCTCTCCCTCCCCCACCCCCCAATGCTAATTTAATTAACCTAAATTGGGCTGCCATTATAAAATTTATTTAGTACATATATGCCAGCTCAAAGGAAATATATATATGATCACACTTTTGTTCCTATTGATGATAATATTTGAATGTACATCCATCTAAATATCCAAAAATACAAAATTAAAATAATGTGATATGATGGAGAAATAATCTTATCTTTTAAATGTGATTAGGGATTCAATCTTAGACTAGTATCTAAAGAAAAATATGTTAAAAGAAATCAACATCTTAAATAAATCTTAATATCTCTCTCAAGCTCTTGGCGGAGAGATATATTAAATTTTAAAAATACAAATTTTAATTTTAATGTAAATTATGGTTATGTCAAATTAAAAAAAGTTGGACACTTCTTCCTATCATCAGTGTTGTTTGATGTGTACAATAAATTAATAAACTAATTTATTTATCAAAGTTCAATTGATAGAATGCTTTGTGGCAAATATTAAATTTATTTATGTTTTCCCATAAAATATTTGTGCTAATGGGTTGCATTATAAGTATTTGTGTAATTTGAAAGTTAATGAGAAAGGTGCTAGAGTATGTGACAATTAAATGAAGGTTGGAAAGATGGGACCATTTATTATGATGTATTGTTGATTAGGCAAAAGCGCAAAGAAGTAAAGAAAACGGGAAAAAAAAAAAGGTTTTAAATTCAAAGCTAGACTATCTTTCTTGGAAGGAACATCAAAGCAAAACTCACTTTTTAAAGTTAATCACTGGTGGGAGCTCTTAATTGCTCTTCTCAATCCCATTTTCTTCCCCCTTTTCTGACCAAAGAACCATAACCATTTGAAAATGTGAAACAAAAGAAGGGATTGGAAAATGTCATTGTTTTCTGTTGGAAGCCCTCATAATTGCTCCTTCTTAATCTCAATTCCCCCTTATTCTGATCAAAAGATTATCAACCATCTAGAATGTTAAACAAAAGTAGAGCTTAAAAAATGTCATTGTTCTTCATGAACTTTGCAATTCAGGAGGCTAATGAGTCCCATACTTCGAACACATGACATGATCCAGAAATTTGATTTTTTTAAATAAAAAAAAACATGTGAATAAGAATAATATACGCAAAAGATTGGTTATGTTGGTCCACTTATTGTTGAAAAATAGTCTAAATTATGGGACAAATAGCTCCTAGTAAAAAGTTTTATTGAATTTTTCAAATTTGGAGACTTAAGCTAAAAATGAACTCACGAATTGCATTTGTTATCTAATTGATCAATTAGATTGGGACCCGTATAGGCCTCATCTAAACGGCTTGCGTGGGTAAAAAGACATCACCCAACAAAATTTAAATTAATAAAACATAATGAAACGAATGTTGAAGTATTTTGCTTAATCTTACATATTAATCATAAAAATGGACCCTATTTTCCATTTTCAATGATAACCATTACAACCTTATTTACGTTATATCATGATTCATGAAAATAACATCCTTTTAGCAAACTCCGACTTAGCAAAAAAGATTGAACTTGCCAAAAAAAACTCCGCCTTTGGATTTTAATGCGGGAAGGGGGTACCAGCAATCTAATTGCAATTTACTTCTTTCACTTTTTTTATATAAAAAAATGGTACATTGAAAGTACTGAATAGTAGAAAAAGATGATGGGTGACAATAATAAAAGATTAAATGCACAACACATTACTATTACATTGAAATCTTAGACATTAGAACAGGTGGAATTGAGTTTCGTTGTTTTAAGCTAATTACTGTTTTAAGTTAATTGATTGATACAAATATCATATTCTAACATATATAACGCTCTGATGTGTCTTTGAATTGGAGTCCTAATAGTACGAGTGAGTTGGAAAGGTTTAATGGCCTACGTACAAACTTAATTGGAATGCTACATATGTCATTCATTCAATTTAACTAGTTTTATGATAAAGT
This sequence comes from Glycine tomentella, assembly GCA_007407185.1. Lineage (NCBI taxonomy): Eukaryota > Viridiplantae > Streptophyta > Magnoliopsida > Fabales > Fabaceae > Glycine > Glycine tomentella. Next base: position 5,141,341 of record PYAF01004503.1, read on the forward strand.
ATCATATCCTATTATAGATGAGATAAGAATGGATGATGGTTAGAATGTCTAAATCTTTGGTTCGTGAACATAAATAGGAAAAAATAAAATTTAAAAAAAAAAAAACTTTAGAATGATTAAACCTTATTGTAATTAAATATTCCCAAATTTTCATTCCTAGCTAATTAACCAGTGAAAGGGGTTTAGTTTTTCATAACTTTATTATGAGTCTATTTTTGAGATATATATGAGCATAAAAAAATCCTTAAAAAAAGTCTATACTTTTATATGTGTAATCTCTTATTTACCTACTAAGTGATGAATAAAAAATGTTTTGTAATCAAAATAGAAAGAGGTTTAGTGATAAAAAATAACGTTCATGCTATGCCATCTTAATCTTTCAAATCATAACGAAATATCCACGTATGGACTATGGACAAAGAACCAATAATAACTTTTTGCTTTGGTTAGGGAAAGATGGCCAGCAGTTATCTGTGTTTATCCACAGTATCAGTGTATATCCCAACCAATAAAGTGAATAAACACTAAACTTGATGGATATTTGCTATTTCTTTCTTTAATTCTATTTATTTATTTTTTGTTTAGATTTTAGGCACCGAATATCATGGATTTGAATGATACCGACATCATGTCTATACAAACATAGCAAAGGAGTGAAAGGACATCTGTTATCGACAGAGACTTCTTTCAATGCTTTGTATTTCTGAACTGATATCATTTTAACCTTTTTTAGAACTAATCTGGAGAATGAAGTGAATTCAGACTCCAACAAAATAATCATACACCATTTCATTCCTTAATCTTTTTAAATCAAAATTAACTCTTATAAACAACAATCAGCAAGCATTTAAGGGTCCGATCACCCAAATGGGACAAAAATTGTCCCAACTAAAAAAGATGATAATTCAGGTGTTTGGTGGTAGAAATGGAAATGCAATCAAAACAATATTAAACCATTATGTCAATTTAAAAAATAAATTGAATTCCAATTATTAATAAGTGATAACCAATAAAGTTAGAAAATAATACATCATGTCAATAAAGATTGGTCCAATTAAAATTGATCCAAATGATAAAAATCATACATATATTTTACAAAGACGTGAGTTTGATTTTTGATATCGACATGAGATTCTTGATATCTGTCCTGATTCTCTGAAGACTCTTCAGATCTACTTCACCTAAACTTTAATTACAACAAAAAAATAATCACAAATTACATATCAAAATTTGAAAATGTATCAAGTTGAACAAGTAATTAAATGATAAATAGAGTATTATTTCATAGATTTGTCAATTGTCATGTATTATTTTACTAAATCAAATAAATTAATGAAGGCACTCTAAAAGAATTAGTGTATGCTAGTTTTTTAAATGGTTAGTAAAAAAGAAAAATAAAATTTCCCAAAAAACAGGAATAAGGAAATTTTAAATTCAAATTAATCTAGAAAATCAAATAATGATAAAGATAGTTAAAGCATAGACTTCACCTATTGTTCGTGTGATTAGCTCCCGCATAATCCAAGCATCTTCTTTTAATGCTCAAGATAATTTTTACTAATATTTTCTTGGTATACAAGTTCTTTTGAACCCATATACAAATATTTTTACATTTATTCCTTAATTTAAAATATCAAGAAGGCATGAACTAGACTAAGACAATTTTTGGTTGGTGAAGATGGTACAGCAAAAAGTTCGACAAAAAGACAAGTTTGGTAATGTCGTGATGATCACATGCAAAGACTCTTACACTCAAATAGGTGAGAGTATGAAGGAAGTGTAAAAATGAAGTTAGATTCATATTTGATGGGTTTTATGCACTCATATAGTGGTGATTTTGGCGAAAAAAAGTCATTATGAGGTTATTTATTTTATGATTCCTTAATCTCATTAGTTATATATGCAACATAATTCTTAAAATTTAGTCGGAAGTTTAATATTTAAATTTATAATACCTTTTCTAAGACCAAATATAAATAATATAATTTATTATTTTCAAGATCAATGAAACTCAATATTCATTGCTAAAACATCCTAACATCATCGGTAAGAAGTTTAAACGATCCTGATAAAAGCTTTATTAAATCTTTCTACCCATATCTATTATTCAGTAAATTCATTAGCTACTTGCATTCACCTTATCATTTGTTATAATTATAATAAAACATTCTTGATTAAAAAACTTCCTATGTATCACGAACAAGTAATCTAAATAGTCATTTTTAAATTATATATAAGCACACGTGCACGAGACAAGATAAAATGCCATCAAGTATTAAACATAGAGTAAAATGACACATTCAATAACCATTTTTTTGTCGACTCAATTGTTTGATGCATGTGATATAATCATGATGGTGTACATAGAAAAATTTATAATTTAGACATTTATTAATATATAATTCAACAATAACTGTTTTTATTTATATCTTAAATAACATATCATATGCTAAAATAAGACAATAAGTACCAATTAAATTTTGTATATTTGATATATTTATGAGAATTTTAAATTCAATATTTCATTTGTTCCATTATAATTGTCATAAAAGAGAAAAATGTTTGTTTTAAAATAATTATCATATTAGTTTTTCAGTGTAACATTAATTATTTTTTTACTTATATTCTTTATAATATTAATGGTGGATAACAAAATCTATAAATAAATTAATCATAATTTAACACTAATTTTATAAAATTACTATCTTTTTAAAAGAATGATAAGAGCACAAGGCAAGGTGTCACATCCCAATTATGTTTTCAGCTGACACCCCAATCTCACACCAAGACCAAACCCATGCCAATTTATGGAATAAATAATAAATTATTATTATCTTTTATTTATTTATTATTATTATTATTTATTTGAATAAAACAATTTAAGATGACTATTATTTTAGGATGAAGGAAGTAGTTAAATTGATAAATTCACTTTTGATTTTACTAAGTTCAATGCCTTGTGTTATTTGATCTTTATACGCAGGCACCTGCGCACACACAACACACACATGGTGTAACTTCTTCTACAATGAATGATTGTTTAGTTTTTTATTATAATTGTCTAGAGCAAAAAGTTCATATACAAATAGTGTAAATTCCTTTTGTATTGTCATTAATCCCAAATAGAAATATACACTAAATTTTTTGATTTTTATAATAATTAAATTTAAAAGTTATATGTATCTTATTTTTAATTAACTTACAAAATAAAACTTTTTTATATATATTAATAACATACTCTTTAACATATTTTTTTATTAGCTGAATTTTGTTGAAAATTATATTTTTTTATAGATTTTACTTCTCATTTAATGATTCTCTTGATTTTGTAAGATTTAATAAATTTTAATGATAGTGAAGTGTATTAGAAAGAGTATATTAAAGAGCACTAATATTTCACTACCATTTCTCAATTT
>PYAF01004503.1:5144856-5170243 GCA_007407185.1 Glycine tomentella
TTTCAAATACCTCTTATGTAAATACAATTTTAATTTATTTAAATTTAATTTGTGAATCTTAATACAATACTATGTTAAAGATTTTTTTAAATAAACTGAATTTTAAAATCATTGTAATTTGAATTTAATTTTAAAATTTGATACATTATATTAATAAAAATAATATCTTGATTCAAATAATTTATTTTATAATATTTTTTATAATTATAAAGACTACTCTCTTTAATTTCTTTATATAAAAAATTAAAAAAAATCTTATTAATAATTAAAATATATTCTATTTTTATTTTATTTTATTGATTAAATTTAAAAACACTTATATAATAGACGAGAAAATTATTAATTTCTGTAAACTTCTTAGATGCTTTAGGCTTCTACAGTAGTTGATTGTATATCCAACCTTAAGTTATAATATGTCTATTTTTTATAAAAACAATGGTTTGCTATGAAATGTTCATGGTGAATAATGATACAAAACATTGCATCTCAGATTAAGTTGCGTTGGCATTTAGATAATATTATGATCCAAATGTTCACTTTTTCAAAATGATTATGCTACATGCATGTTTCTTTGCTGATATTCAAATTTATATTATTTTCTCTCACATTTATAATATGTAGATAAAATATTAATATTTAAATGAATATAATAAGGGTATATTGAAAATAATACTTAATAATGTCTTAAAATTTTAAATGAATAAAAATTAGAACAATTTTTTATTTTAAAAATAGACATATGAAAAATTCTTGTGGCACATTGTAAGTTTTTAAAAATTTTAAATGAATAAAAATTAGAACAATTTTTTAAAAATAGACATATGAAAAAATGATGAAAGGAATGATTTATTGCAAAGGGAAACAACAAACTATAAAGGGTCATATTATCTTCCTTCCTTCTGTAATCCAAAGTTTAAAGGTTCAATGAATCCAACTTAATAATTCTTGTGGCACATTGTAAGTTTTTATTTATTATTGAAAAATATATATACATATTTGATTTAATTTATTCAAAAATATATAGTTTTTTATATAAAATTAAGAAACAATTATTTCTATAAAAAAACTCACTAACGTGAATTACCTGCTGTCTGCGGAGCCATAACAGTCTAAGTCAGGAAAATAAAAATTAAGAGTAATGCCTTTTCTTTTTAAGTATGGATATATAGATAAATATAATGAACCTACAGAAAGCAAATTGATATATATTTTTTGCAAGATTCCAAACAGTTATATTTTTCATCTTTAGGCAGCAAAGTACGTTAGAAATACTGCCTTTTATCTTTTCTCTTATTTTAAAACTTAGGATTCTGTTAGGATTAAAATTAAAAAAATACACAATGGAGAGAAAGTAAGAATCATGGAAGTGCTAATGATAGGATATTACTCATGGTTCCTTTACCAAGAAAAATAAAAGATTAATTTTAATTAATCTAAGTTACATGAAGGGATGTGGTAGCAATGATGATGACTTCAAAGTGTTAGGATGTGTAGGACAAAGGTCCCCTCTTCACCTTGCCTTTTTCACCCTTCCCTTAACCATATTTTTCTCTTTGATGCCTCTCCTTCTACCTACCAATAACCCTCTCTTTATCTTCCTGAGTCTCTTCTCTTCCCACTTCATGATGCCATACCACACAAATTTACACACGCACAGACGCACGGGGACACAAGGGGTAACTATTATCCTGAAAGTAATATATGTGCACCGTACTCATATTTATAAGTTCATGTGCTCAAGTACTTGTTAGACAGTAGCTAGTAAGCATGCTCAAACAAACTTCATCATTGAACTTAGAACAACACTTTCATTTTTCTCTTTCTTATAGGCAGGGATAGACCTACATTGTAGGTCTAGGGACATTTTTTTAATAAGATGACTTATTATTTTAATATATAACTTTAAATTTATACAGGTTTGCTTTGGCTACTTGTTCATTTATAAGAGATTAAGTTCTTTTAAAATTATCTCATAATTTTATATATCTTTCACAAAAGACAATCAAGTGTTGGATTGGATTTACTCCTCCAATGCTGGTCCAAGTCCATTTGAGAGGTCTAAAACCTCAAACCTAATTTCCCAATATAAATACATTAGTTGAGGATGAAATTAGGTTAGAGTCAGATAAGATCAGACTGAGAGAATGAGAGAAAACACAACGCAACATAGAGAGATTCAGACGAGAGATGACATTTTTGAGAGCATATTTGAGCAAACTTACGTGTTTTGCATTTGTGAGATCTTTAGAGAAAGTTTGAGTGAAATACTTTAGAGAGTTTGATTATCACTATTGTTTGAGAGGTTGAGTGAACCATCACTTTGGTATATATTTGATCTTATGTAACCATTATTGTTATAATGAAAGTTTGATTTTGGATTAGTATCCTATAGATTTTTATTTCTTCACATTGAGGAAGGTTTTCTCAAATTAAACAACTTGATTGTTTGTTTTTCTCTTGTCTTTATTTTTCCCTTCCGCATTTGATTTGATTTGTTTTGAGGGTTTGATCAATACCCAACATCAAATTGGATATGACAAATTAAGTTTATTTGTGTTATTAACACAATTGCATGTCTTTTTTTAAATAAAAAAATAAAAAATACAATTACATATTTAGGATTTAAATTCAATACCTAATTAAATTATAACAATTCTGTCAGTTTATTAATGTACTTGATGGTACAATAACATAATTTTATAATAATATAAAAGATAATTTGCAACGATAAAAATTAAAAATTAAAAATTAAACTTGACAAAAAAAAATTTGGTAAATCAACTTATAATTCTAAGTCACAGATTATGTAAATATAAACATGCAACGATTTTTTTTCGTGTTCATATTGTTTTAAGTCATCAAACTATCAACCATCATTGCATCTACACATGGGCTGGCACGTCAATAGCCAGCACTTAATGTTCATTAATGGCTCATTGTGAACTGTTCATTCACTTTTATAGTGTTTAGTCGTGACAATTGCTACTCAACACCAACATAACTAGCTGTTTAGGAAAACCCTATACTGCGAGATTCGAACTCAGACAAAAAACTATAGGAAACGCACCTTGACACTGCGCTAAATTCGCTTACGGGCGGTTTCTGTTTCATTAATTTTAACACATAAAACGACAAATGTCAAACTGCATTTGCAGTTATCTTCAACCTCGGATCACTGACTCTGACCCAGTTCTAACCCGTGAACTAGAATGTAAAATCCAACAAGTTTCAACCCAAAGTCATGCATTTTGCATAATTTTAAATCTTTTTATTTTGTCAACAGTACAATGCACGTTATATTTTAAAGTACACCTCTAAATCCATGTAGATCAAACATCAAATCTAACATACTAGTATGCATTTAGTGTTCCAATCTGAATCATTGGCAATTTGGCATTGGTCAGATATGACCAGAATCAGCAACCTCTGGCTGCTCCAATTTTACCCCCCGCCCCCATTTATAAACAAGAAACGTCAAATGAAAGCTATAACGTGACACTGACACATAATCTAATACAAAGTGTAGAACCATACCATGAATACTGAATACGATATATATGAACATGTGTAAAAGTGTTCCAATTACTTAAGAGTTGGGAAATGTTCAAAGAAAGCTATCCCACCATTATGTATATCATAAAATGATTAATACACCGTGTGCGTTGTCTCGATTTTACAAGGCACAACTCCCATTCCAGAAAACATCTATATCTAGCAACAAATGAGAAACATATTACAATTTGCTCAAAACCAACCAACCAACCAACTTAATTGATTAAATACATCCTTGTATGTTCAAAAAGGCATTCTTATAACAAGCCAGTGCTTCCAAATGGGTTGTTGTTCTGTGGGTGAGGAACAGGATTGGAGGCAGGAAATGCTCCAAATCCTGCATCTCCAAAGGGATTTGCTGGGTTCATCAACATATGCTGCTGCTGCGGCTGTGGCTGAAATGGTTGTTGGTAAGGACCAAAGGGATTTGCTTGCTGTTGCATTGCTGCCATTTGGACAGCAGGTGGGGGAGGGATGCTGCTTGATAGAGCAAATGGATCCTGCACTTCAAATGGATTTGGGGCTGGTGCTCCATATACTGGTTGTTGAGCAGATCTATATGCCGCTTCATCATATAAGCTATTAAGAGTGAGAGAGTCCAATCCACCAGCCTGACATTCAATGGTAAAATATGACAAACAGCTCAAGTTAGAGAGATTTATGTTATTCTCATCATTCACTATGGACCATCTAGGCATCTACACTGTTTTTTATCAGATACAGTGGCATTGAATATTAACAAATGGACCCTATTGGTATGAGAAAAAGCATATATTCACAGATCAAATGTCTTAAAAATATTAAGAGCAGATATAAACAATCAAATTATTTATACCCCTCAAATCCTGCATGTAATGCACATTTGTCCGTCGAAACAGTAGATTAACACCAAATCAAATTTATGCAATATATATTGACAACTGAGTAAACTTCATAGTATATGCCAACAAACAATTTATTGAACAATGTAACTTCATAGGATGATATAATGGATATTAATTAATATTAACAATCTAGAAAGGTCACTTGAAGGTCCCCTACCAATTGTCTCTCATTGGCTGCAGAAATATCAGTACTTGGAGTGCTGACCAGGGCAAGCTCCCATCCGGTTGGATCAAAATCTTTTGTTTGAGAAGCAGTCGAGTTAAAAGCTGATGTAGCGCCTATATGCATGAAACAGTCACATTTCATAGATAAGCAAAACTGGAACATAATCCACTAAACCTTTCTAACCAGCAGAGTTTGAGCAGAAGCCAAAAACAAAACTCACCAGTTTCAGTGGGGACTATGGCTAGGGCAAGAGCATTTCTTTCCTCTATGGAAGATGCATCAGGTGCAGTGTCATTCAATCCCTGCAACAAGGACAGCATAAGGAAAATAAATCATACAAAAAATAACAGATAACTTTGGGATCCAAAAACCTACCAGCAAGTCTCCAGTTTCAAAATTGTTGTGAGAAGGTGGTGGTGGTGGTGGAGGTGCAGGTTCAGAATCAGAGACAACAATATTATTATCAACAGGAACTGGTGGCTCCTGTTCTTCATCAGATGGTTTGGCATCTTCAATTGCAAGAACTTCTTCTGGTCTGTAAGTCAACTGAAGCTGTTCATACAGCACAATAAATTAGTGGCTAGAACTTGAATGTGAAAGAAAACAAGGAAAAGCATACATTGTTGGCCAACAAATGTTCAGCATAACCATTGCAAAAATCAATTTACAAAGGAAATATAACAGCTATGCTCTACATAAACACAATAAATGATGTACTAACCAATGGCTCAGTTGGAACTGTAACCACTCGTGGTGCCTCCTTAATGTACTCTTCCATGGTGGTAAGAAAAGATTGTGGAGGCTAAAAAGATCAACAATGAAAATAATTGGAACCCTAAATTGAAAATGAACAGGAATAAATTGTTAAATCAAAGCATGAGATTGCCATAATCATAAAGGCATACCTCTCTTAAGACAGGAAACTGAAAATTCCTAGCAAGTTCCAATCCTTTGCAAACATCATAGAAATCAGATAAACTTGCTGCCTGCAACAGTTTGGGTGTTTTATACAAGCAACAAATCATGAAATTAAAATGCAAAAGCCAGTGGTTAACTGAAAGAAATACAAGCAGCAAAATATCACCTGCTGACCCGCACGTTTATAGGCTTCAAGGGCTTTAATAGCTTCATGTCTGGGCATCTCAAAAAACTACAAAAAGGAAATTATCATTTTCCAGTATAAAACACATTTTATTTAAACTTGACACTCATCATGTAAATAATGATAAGCCCATTTACCTTATCAACAAGATTGATAATGCCATCATTAATAGCACAATAAATCTTAAAGCTCTCCTTCAGTACCTAGAAAGAACAAAAGAAGCAGATCAATATCAAGTTGGTGATCAATTACATCAACTCCAAATTCACAACTATTTACTAACAAGGACTCGTTTAACTATGATGATAATTTGCCAACATGCTTTCCCTTTCCTAAACATAGTTTTAGATGGAGCAATTTGATATCAATTCCAATTATCAACAACCAAATATGGAGGATAGTCCCAGTCCTACTTTAAATGGAAGAAGCATCAATAAATGGTTGTGAAAGTTTGGAAGGCATTCCAATCAAAGTTCAATTTCTAATCCCAATATTCACATCTTAAAAGTTTCAATCCATGAAATAAAAGAAAAAGTATTCCACAACCTCAAGATCAACCAATACAGTTCCAGTCAAACCAAAGAATCCCCCATCTTTCCCAACCATGCGCTATAAATGCTCTCTGGTTCTCTGCCCAGAAAAATCTAATATAAATGGTACATTCCAAACGTTTATATATCCTATCTGTAAACTCTAAATCTCTAGCTCAATACAAAGAGGATCTTTAGATAAACAGACAACAAAACATACCAGGGCAAGAGCATATTGTATCACATAATTGCTAACAGCTGCTCCTTCTGGCTGTAAAATGAAGCATACAATCAGTTTTTATTGTACGAGAAAATACTACAAAAAAGCAGTAATAAGATAAATAATCATTAAACCAAATGATATAAACTGGTGAAATTAAAAAAATAATAACATAAGATAATGAATATCCACATTTCACAATATTACCCGACAACCAACAAGTCGATACAGCAGCTGCTGCAAAGCAGGCAACTGCTCCAATAGCTCCTCACTATCCAAATCCCTGGTCTTGCTGCACCCCTGTTTGAAAAACAAAATAAGCATGAAGACTTTCAAAAACAAACACAATACAAAATCAGAAAGCAACTTGCTTCAAAAACGCAAATAATCAAAGAATAGTGAGTCAAAAAAATCCACAACTAACCATTTAGAAGTTTTTAACAATGTCCATCAGCAATGCAAACCAATTTAAACAATAAATATAGACAATTCGAATAATGTAAATAATGTATTGTATTTCCACCATGGCAAAGAGGGCGAGCCCTAGCACAGCGGTAAAGTTGTTTCTTGGTGACTTGTTGGTCATGGGTTCGAATCCGGAAATAGCCTCTTTGCATATGCAATGGTAAGGCTGCGTACAATATCCCTTCTCCTTACCTACGCATAGCGTGAAGCCTCCGGCCAATGGGGTTCGTAATTTAGTAGTTTAGTTTTAGCAATACCAACAAATCAAAGATCTCTGCAGAATTCTAGCACTAAACTAACTAATTGTTCCAACCTCTCCTCCTATTTAAGCTAAATACCTATCCTTCCAAACTCCAATCTCTGTAACTAACTATTGATAATCTATGTAACTGATTCTTGATATTTAGGACTCTACCACAAACACACACACAGAAAGGACTTCTTGCCAAAATATTGCTGTTATCTTGAGAAACAGTTCCAAGGGTGAAATATACGTCAACTGTACACCAAGAACCCCAAACTTTCACATAACGACAAATAAGTTGGCTAACGTTTCTAAACTACACCAGCACATGACACAGCTATCAAGAGAAAGAACAAATTACACCACACCAACCCATTAGTAAATGTATTATCCAAATCCAAATTAATTCTAAAGACAACAAAAACATATAGATAAAACACCCACTGAAATACTACTGATGATTTTCAACACCAGAATACATATATTCAAGACAAACTAAGCTTTTCACTCCCAATAGGATGATTTTTGTCTAGGGAAAAGGGTGACAGTCAGAGAAAATAGTACTCCCTGTTGGGTACGGCTCATACTTCGCCTTCAGAAGATAAGCCGCTCGCAGACGTTGTACGTAACCCACATTGGGTGAACCAGGGTAAACACTGTGTGTTATTTTTTCTTCCCTTTCTCTCTTTCTGTTTTCTCAATTGTTGTGTGCTTGCTTGGTACCAACACTCCCTCCGTCCCATAATAATTGTCGTGTAAGAATAAAAAATAAGTCTCAAAATAATTGTCATTTTAGCTTTTCAATATAATAATAATTGCCTTTCCACTTATACACTTTATAATATTAATGATGGGCAACAAAGACTAAAAATAATTAATGATGATAAGGTTAATTATGTAAAATTGCTACTCTCTTTTTCATCCATTTATTAGTTTTTCTTGGTCTGTGTAAAAAAACCTAAGACAACAATAATTATGGGATGGAGGGAGTATTCACTATTCACCTTAGGTCTTAGTATTGGTTTTCATGGAAACACTTCTCAATCCATATAAAGACATCATCAGATGCAACATACACGAAACTTGACCAGTTATCCTAAAAGAGTATAATAATGGGTTCATTGAAATTACCTTCTCCTGCCCTTCGGCAGGTTTGGGTAGACGCTCAGCTTCAATATCATACTTCAGAATCCGAAAGCATTCAAGTCTTTCTTCCAAAAATAATGCATATGTACGTACCCAGGCAGAGCAATCCCAAGCTGCAAGCAAATGAAATCATATGGCAAAAAGTATATAGTACAGTTAGAAACATCTAACTTAAGCCCATATGTAAAATAAACAAAACATAAAGATGGTAAGGCCAAAAAATTAACCAATTGGACTAGAATCATCCTTGAAATTTGAAAGTTGGAGAATCCGTCCTCTTTGTGAGAAATTCAGAAGTTCTTCTCTAAAAGTAGGATCACCCTCCCTCAATAACCTATGGATGACTATCAGTGTTTTCAATGCCACCTGTGAACAAGATGCAGGGTAGTGAAACAAAAGCATATCTTGTTATCTACATCTACATATACACATTATATAATTACAGGCTAGACAAGGGAAAAACAAAATTCAGAAATAGCACAAAACCGAACACCAGAGCGCAATAAGAGGAAAAAACAAAAGAGAATCCAAATTAGTTTCACATTTATTTAGCCGGATTTCTAACAGGATATGTTGTTGAATTTGAAAAGTTTGTATCACATCTTCTGACATCAGCAAGCCAATATCAATTTCAGACTATTGAATCTCTATTTTCTCTTTTCCTACCATGAAATTCTTCAAACCTAACAACATCAATCCATCAAGTAAAACAAGAATCCAAGTCCAAAAAAACACAGACAAATCATTGAATACTCAAACAAAATCAAATTGCACATCAATCAAGCGATCACATAAACTTTGTCATCATCATCATTATCAATCCTACCGTCCAATTCCGCGTCTTCGCCAACCGCCGCGAAAGTGCATGGATACAGTAAGCAACATCAGCCCTAGGCCTCACAGCAGACGTGGCAAACAGAATCTCTGCAACAAAACCAAAAAAAGATTCAACTTCATCATCATCTTTCCATACCAACAACAAGAAGATCAAATTAATTCGGATCTGAAAGCCCACAAATCACTCACTTCTGAGGTGCCTCTCTTTGGGGGGACACTCGACGTGGTTCGTGGCTTTGACTATGGCAACGTCCAAATCCTAAAATTAAGAACCAATTAAACCACCCCACATAGCCAAAATCAATCGAAAGCAAAGAAAGATCCTATCTTTGGAAAGAGGGAAATTACCGCGTAATCGCTATTGACATGGGCAAGACCCACTTTGGTGGTGTCCTTGATGGCACCGTAGGCTCTTCTCCAAGACTGAAGCGTACCCATTTTCCGATCTCTCGGGTTTTTCTCTCTCTAACGCGTGGTGGGTGTCGATCAAGAGAGAGAAAGTGAGGAACTTTGATCGGAAAAATCGGTAAGACTCAGCGCAAGTGAAGAATCAAATCCAATTCCGACAACCTTGGCTTTTAGCGGCCCCTCCTTCGGTGTGTATCATCATCGGTTTTTTTTTTTTTTTCTTTTTAAAACTTTCTTCTTTTTATTATTACTATTAATTTAACAGTATTATTATGATTTTTTCCTGACATAGTATTGATACTGTTCCGATCTTGGATGACGGAAATGTCCGACGAGTGTCGCCGGAAGCGTTGCTATAGGATCGGACTCTCCCCTGTCGGTCTATAGTAATGAGACCAACGACTGAAGAGAAGATCACACCGACACGGAAGCAATTGGGGTGCTGTGTGTGCCGTGCGAATGGAAGGAGAGAGTCAGAAAAGTGTACCTTCAGAATGTCTGGAGGGTTGTATTTATATTGAATGATGGGCCTTGGACCTCAGCTCATAAAGGATCTATTTACAGACACAATAATGGGAAATAATGGCAAGATATGATTACTGGAATTAGAATTATTACATACCTGGTAAAAAAGGATCCGATTACCAATCAGATATCCGAATTGATTGAGATAGATTCTTTCCTTTCCGTAACAGATACTAATTAGAGTGATTAGTTTTGTTAGAAATTATGAATATACATAAAATAAATATTTTTCTCACAATATAATTTATTTCATACTAAATATCAATTAAGAATTAATCATGAATTATCTAATTTAGAGATACAAGTCACTGTTAGTTAATTTCAAAAGTTTTTGATAATTTTTTATGTTATGATAAGGGCAGGAAGGGTCAGTGTCTTATTAATGTAATAATTGGTGATTAGTTATTGTTAACTATTTGTAATCAAGGGCATTGAATGTGTAGGATGAAAGTGAATATTGGTTGATGAAAAGGGAAAAAGTAATTTCGTGGTTGGTCTCACTCTCCAATCGCAACTGAAGTGGCTATTAAGGAATGGCTGTCTTAAGCTCCAAATGATTTAGATTATCCAACTGTAGTTATAATTTGGCAATTGGTACTATCTGAATTTATGTATTCTTTATTTTAAAAGAATTCTTTATTTGGGGTTGAGGAGTTATAATGTGTCTCAATTTTAATAGTGTGGTTTTCAAAAATAAGGAAACATAACAATGTATTAATTGAAACATAGAAATGTAATATTTATATTTTCAATTGTATAGTTACACTCTAGACTAATTATTTTAACAAAATATTAATATTAATCTTAATATTAGTTTTAAGTATTTAAATTGGTAAATTTTTATTAAAAAGGAGAATATTTATTGCGTTTTTTTTTATATTTTAATGTTAACAATGCTGTATTTTTAAGAGTGAATTTTTAAATGTTTTAATTTAGTACAAATAAACAAATAAAAATGTAGATTAGGATTTCATTTGAAAAACAACTTGTCTAATGCGTGATTAGAAAGTTATAACTAAAAGTACTTAAAGAGCAGTGTAAATAATAAAAAAAAAACTAAAGATTTTTATTTTAGCATTCCCTTTAAAACAAATAAAACATAGTATATAATTTAGTTTTCTATGTTATAATGCAAATTTCATATCTACCTTTTCTAGGTCGCTGATGAATCTTTATATCAATTTTGTCAAAGATTTATTGAGCTATTAGAATAATCCTAACGAGTGTAATTTTGATGAAATGTAAATATGTAGGGGGGAAAGTCGTAATGTATCATTCATCATTCATTCTTTTACACACAGGAGAATGATAAGTTTTACTTTAAAATTATAATTCATATTTATAAAAAAAATACAATTCATATAGTTTATAATAAATTAAATATTGATTTAAATTTTTTCACACACTTTTTTCAAGTTCATATTCATTTTGCAGGAGCTGAGAAAGAATCAGAGTGAGTCTGAAACTACTTGGCTGTACCTGTACGTGCTAATAATATGATATCATAAAGTTTGACAGCTAACAACTATGCTTCCATATTTATACCCACATCACATGTGATCTACGTTTCGTGAAGGCCAGATCCACCATAAGCTAATCAATACGATCATCATGAATTATCTATACATATGATTTACAGTTCATGTAAGAAACCAAAAATATATAACTTTTTTCATGCCCAACGGCTCATCACTCATCAGAAATATTATAATTTATAACTATTTGATACCAACAATATGGAATCTTTTCTTGTCATTAACTTCACATTTATTGTTAGGAAATGTATTATTTTAGAATTACTAATTAATAACAATTATTTTGGGATCGATTTTACTATGTAAGTGAAAAAGAAATTTAAGCAAAAACAACAAAATTATGCACGAAATTCACACGAAGCAAGGAAGTGCAACAGTTTCATATGAAAGTGACTAAATAGCGAGTGATGCTATTTCGTACGAATAAATCCTTGCACGAATAGCACGAAATATAGTATCTAAGGCGGAGATCTTTTTTAAATATAATTTAGTTAATAAAGCTCGACAAATAAATGGTGAGATTTGTTACGAATCACAATTCATCTCTTTTCAGAATTTTTTTTCGTAAAATCACTGTAACCTGCAAAGAATTGAAAGTACCCCATACTCAAATGAACCATTGATAGTTTGCAGGCACAGATGCAGAAATCCTTATAAATGGGGTTGGATTTTTTTTTCTTTTCATCTTTTATAAATATTCAACTGTCTAAATTTTAAATTTTAATAAATAATAATTTAAAAATTATTATTAGTATACATAAAATTAAAATTAATTTTTATATTAAATAATAATAATCTTAATTATTATAAGAATAATAACAAATAAACAATTAATTTTACACAATTTATACTAATTATCACTTTAATTATAATGATAACTAATTTTACATTAATTAACATTAATTATTATTATAATAATAACATACAAAATTAATTTTATATAATTTTTACTAATTAACTTATATACACACATCAAGTTTGGTACCATTATCATCTTGGGCCGCACGGTTAAAATAATTAAAAATATAAATTCATTATATTATACTTTTTAAATTTAATAAAGAGGAAATTGTTATACAAAATATAATAAAACATAAGATAAAACTTAAAAGTGCAATCAAAATGTGAAGGTAATTCAATTATAAATTTATACTTGTATTAAATTTATAATTTATATTTTTATTATTATTTTTCAGTTTTAAAAAATACATATTATTAAATATTTTATATATATATATGTGTGTATATATAAATTATAGTATAATCAAATAACTATATAGAGAGCAAAGTTTAGGTATTTAAAAAATATATAGGAATTAAGATCAATATTTTAAAAGTCGGAAACTAAAACCAAAAATTTGGAAAGTTTTCCGGGACTAAAAAATCATTAACTTTTTACTTAAATTTTAAAGTATATACCTTTTATATTTAAATTTTTTTCATTTTCTTAAAAGTATTAGAACATCTTCAAACCGTAAACACCATTAGAACCAAGAAAGTTAAATCTAATGAAATGAACTATTCATCTACAATCTGACAAACCAATATTCAATTTTTTGTTAAAACAGGTTGCCACATATAGTATTTTACAGTATATCAGACAGTATTTTTTCCTAAAAATTATACATATGGAAAACCAAAAAAGTTGAACATCATTGGAATTTTTTATCTCTTTTTTATAGATCCTATAATACCATATCAATTTTAAAAACTTTTAACAAATTTTACCACAGCAATGTAACTCTTTAAGAAATTAAAATAGGTTCAATAATAGTGAATTTAGTTATGAACAATTCTTAAATTTAGGAAACAACTTAACAGCTACCACTAAAATACTCTCGATAAAATATAGAAGTTATTTATACGTCGTATGAGTCAATATACTTAATAATATACTATAACTAAGGTTCATTGGTATAATCTGACTCTTTCAAGAACTGTAACATCACCTCAAATTTAAAATGATTAAGGAAAGGTGTGACTTCCTCCATTTATAAGGCAACAATGGTTCTTCAACTTTGAAAATGCCTAAAATGGGAAGGGTGTCACATCTGGAAAACTTTGTTGATGAAATATTAATGTTTTTCATTTCATGAAAAGAAAAATGTATCACGTGGATGAGAATTGAACTACAAAATGTTCACGACTGTTTGAAGGAGAAATTAAAGCCATATTAATTGTCTCCCCGTTGGAACTTCTGATTCCCACACTCTACTTCTATCTTTTAAAACCCAGTGATTGAATTCTTACCAGCCTTCTCACATTAAAACCGTAGTCTCAATGTACCAACAAGGATTACAACTTTTTTAATGCACAAATATTAAAAAAAAAAAACAAATTAATTTGTAAAAAATATTAGAAGTAAAAATCCATGTTCTATTTTAGTTCAACAGTTTTTGTAGTTTTATTTTTGTTGCAAAATTCAGTACATTTATGTTGACCACAAACTATAAGAAGAGTTGGGGGAATTTGTGTTACCCTCATCAAAACTTTGAATGGACAAGAAAAAGAGGAGGTGGATGAGTCTTATGTCCACGTGTCATCTCAATCAACATTTAATTTTGTCATTTTTTTTCCTCAGAAGGCTATTCACTCATTGCCATGAAACTGAAGTGAGAAAAAGGATAAGGAGCCAAACTGTGAGAGCTCTAAACCAAAAATGAGCTTCACATTCAATCTCCATGTTCCCAAAGCTCTGCCTCCTCTTCCCTCTTCATCACGTGGAACAACTTCTCTCTTCTTTTCTTCCAAGCACAAATCATACCACAACAACACTAGTTCTTGCCAATCACTACGTGTACTTTTATTTTCTTTTGCCAACTTATTCTCTATAATTCTAGTTTACCTCATTTCATTGAAAAACTTGTCCAACTTGAACTCATGAGTCCCATTGCAGATAACATGCAGCAGCCAGAAACCAAATCATGCTGATGATGGCAGCCTAAAGCATGCAAGTTTGGCACTGCAAATAGGAGTACTCTTGGCCTTGGTGAGATTCGTGTACATAGAAATTCAGTTTTTTTGTTACCCTTCCAGCAAACAAGTAACCTAAGCTCCTAAAGATCCTAGTTAAATAGTAATTAATCAATAGATAACTTTTATTGAAAATTATGATAAGAGTGTGTTGGTAACTTTAAATTACACTTTTCTAAGAATAAAGGGGTGTAACTCACTTAAGTTAGTTGAGTAATTAGTGTAAGTTATTATAAATTTCCTTGATACCTGTCTTTGATTTTTATGAATAGTAAAAAAAAAAAACTTACATTTCTAAAAAGGATCATGCTAATCAATGTTTAAAGAATCGTCAAGTAGAAAGTCTTAAGTTGAGATTGTATTGGAAATTGCAGTGAAATGCACTGTTACACTTTTCAATAAAATATCACTTTTGATTCTTTAACCAGTATCATTGAATTTGATTGGCATTTTGCTTTCAAAAAACAACTTTATAAAGTTTCCTTAAACAGGTATCTTTGAGGTTACAGTGGTTGCCATATTCTTCATTGTTTTTGTTTTTTTTACATACAAAAGTTGAGTGTGGCTATTTGAACAGGCTGAGCAGCCAGTATTGGCAGTGACTGGAGAGAATAACCGGCCAGAACTCCTCTGGGTTTTGACACAATGGGGGATTGTTCTCTTTGGATATTTCCTTGTCGTGCCAGTAAGTTCTTTTCTTTCACAATTTTTGAAGTTTGCTCTTATGTACTTACCAAGATGTGACTGAGCAGAACATAGTGAGTGAATTGCAGCCAATAATCATGTACTGGCTTTGGAAAAGATGGTACCGAAGAAACTTGCTGGAGATGTATTTTCAATTCATGTGTGTCTTCATTTTCTTCCCCGGGTGAGCAACTCTTCATCTAAAAGCAAAATATATGTACTGTTGTCTAACTTTGTCAAGAGACTACTCTAATTCGAAATTTTGCATGACTACAGTGTAACTCCACTGAGTTCAGGTTTCAATTAGGAGCATTTTTCATGTTATAATATAAGGATGAAGCAACTAGTATAATTGTGCGCAGTGATAACAAATCTACAAATTAAGTTGGTTGCATGACTTTTGAAATTATTTGTTTCAAGAATTGGCAGCAAATTTCTAAAAGCTAGCAAACTAATGTGTGAAATGTGATTTATTGCAGGGTTATTCTTTGGGCACCATTTTTAAACTTCAGGAAATTCCCACGGGACCCTTCCTTGCAGTACCCTTGGTCTGTACCTGAAGATCCTTCAAAAATTAGAAGTTCATACGCAAAGTACCCATATGCCGAACCTGAAGATTATGATAATCCATGAGATCAAGACCAAAACACAACAAATCAGATGTTCTATAGATGTGCAGTTCCCCAAAACTACATTGTTGTGAATCTAGGGTTATACCTGTTTTTCTGATTTTGATTACAAAATGAATATATTAAGTGGGATTCAGTTGCAAAATTTACAGGTAACCCTTCAAAATGGCACTTTCTATGTGGAACAACATGGATTGGAATCCGTAAAAGAATTCAACAATTTTGTTCACTAAACTAATAAAACTAATCTTGATGTATAATGTCAAGTTATTCAAATTAATGAGCGAGGCGCTGAGGTGGAAATTAATGGGCATTAATGTAATGTAATAAGTTTAACAAAAAATTCATTGAATCGAGATAAGTAGTTATGATATCGATCATGCAATGCAAATTTCAGAAAATTGATCAAAATACGTGGTTTCACAAATATAAAAGTGTCTCTGAAATAGAAAAAGATTGTACTTGGCATCATCATGCTACTGTATCGAGAGCCTTAAAAATGTAAGAAGCGCTTATTCACTCGAAATTATCAACTTCTACCTTTCTCACACTAAAAAAAAAAAATCACATTCCTGATTTTATATCGATCATCTGATAAGCTCAATAATGTTGTTCAATTAAAGGAAAAACAAAGCATCGAGACCAGGGAAAAGGCAACAGAAAAGGGCACAATCATCCACCCATGATAACAGAGCAAAAGGTAGAGAAAAATCTCGCAATGTACCACCAAAATTCCTCTGATTAATAACTAACTTCAGGATACAGCTGTAGTTACCTAATTGGCATTTTGCCAGCATAAGTTAATGTAAAGGCATAGTAACTAAAATTAAAACTCAACAGAAACAACAACAAATAAATTATAAAAAGGTCAAACTAAAGTAAACCTCAAAGCATTGTTGACCTCAACTATTCTCTGTCATCCGAACAGGATTTGAACTAAGTGTACAATCTCCGCATTGAGCACTTTATTATGAGGCTATTGGTTTACTGTACCCATTGTGATTTGTGAATGAGATGGGCTGAAAAGAAAATTGCCGTTTGGAAGCAACCAACTACCGGTAATGCGGGATATTCTCCAGAGTACTCAGTGCTGAACGTTGAAAAGTTCCGAGAGCTTCTTAAAATCCAAAGATTCCAAATTGGGGGACAAGGAAACAGCAGCACCCACAGCCAAAGCAAGAACTGTAAAGGTTAAACAAGTCATGCACCCATGGCTTCGCGAAACTCTTCCTAAGATTATCTTACAATATTTATCGGCATCCTTGAAGTGTGCATGACGAGCAGCATCAGTCTCAGAGTCCAATACTTTCTCATTCTGCAGCCAAAAAAAGTTAATCCATTATTTACTTCAAACATTCTGTTACTTCAGTACAATAAAACACAATTCAACCAGTCCATCCTGGGAGACTGGAGAGCAAACCCAGATGCAATAAACTGAAAGTCTAGCTCTTTTGCCTGTAAAACTACCTTTTGCTTCAAGTTCTTTATGGTATCCCTCAGTGGATCATGAGGAGACAATTTTGTTGATAACTCCTTCCAATCATCAGAAAGCTTCTTCAGAACTGAAACACTTGCTTCAATGTTGTCCTGATAAACTTTTTCCTGTCCATATACAATAAGGAATAATACCAAATAAGTAAAATCTAGTTTTATGATTGTGTTAGGTAATAAGCCCAATGGGCTGGTTTTTGTTAGTTGAGGGAGTTAAGGGTTTGAGTGTCGGAAAGAATTCTATCAGAATTTGGCAGCGGCAATATAGAGATAGGCAGAGTTGATTGGAGGTTTTGTTGGATTTAGTTAGAGATTGGTTTGGGGGAGAAATCTCGCACTGATTGGCTCAAGAAATCCTGAGGAACAATTTGAATTTATTCTTTCTCCTCCTAACACGGGTTCATCACTTATCCAGGGCTATATGGGAGATGTCATATCATCAACAAAATCCTCCTATCTTTTATTTGATTCTTTCTCAAATACTCAGAACCATTATGTATCAAATTGTCATATATATTTTTAAAATGCAAAGAAATTTTTTCATATAACAAATATTCTTGCTCTATCCAAAAAAATCAATCACTTGCATAAACTCGAAAAGGTAAGCTTCTAGACAAAAACTACTCACCCATTGCTTGTAGCATTCAGTGTTTTGACTCAAACACCAAATAAAAATACCAGCTGCTTCTTTTGATAACTCAGGATTATCTGAAAAATACAGTATGTTTCAGAATACCCTCAAACATTCATTTCATCAAATAAGAAAAGAAGCACAAATGTAATAAAAAAATCACTTTTCCATACTTTCTCCAGCTGCTTTGATAGCAAAACTGAATATCTGCAGTGCAACTTGTTTCATTGCTTTACTTCCAGCAGAACCTCCAAGAGCCACCTCTTTTAGAGTGGGATATATGGCCTCAAATCTTTCAGTAGCCTATACAAAAGCAGCATATTGACATAAATTTTGAAGATTCAGAGCTATGATACTCTAAAATACAAACATACAAAACCAGTCGAACATCTACCTTTACTCTAGTTGAAGATGGAGGGAAAGTAACCTGGACCAAAATTTCAAACGCAGAAGGAGGAATTAATCGTTCCCCTTTTCTCACAGCACTGTTTACTAAAACAGGTCGAGCTTTGGGGGTAGACAAAATTCTGACAGCAAATCACAGAAAACACAATGGTGATGACAATAGCAATAATGAGATAGTGATATTAAAAAAGAAAGTAGCTATATTTACATACTTTTCCACTAGCTGCAAAACCAAATCCCTGGATTGGGGGTTACCACTTTTGCCAATCACTATGGGTAGGAGATTCCGTGCCCAAGCATACAAACCTACTGAGAGATCTCCTACAGCAGCCTACTCAGAAAATATTAAGCATTAATAAAATGAAGGGAAAATGAAATGCTACGCAGAAAAAGTCAAACTTATTTTTTTGGGATTTCTTATAAGATCTTAGTTATTTTGGCTTGTACCCCTCACCTGAGCTATCAACCATACAATGACTGGAAGCTTATCTTGCCCTTGATACTTTGTACTCTCCCTTAATGTGGGCAATACAGATATAAGAGCATCAGGCTTCCGACGCAATACCATTGCTAAAACAACGAACATTGCAACCTGCGGTTATGTGAACTAAATGTCAGTCTACAGCTTAAAAGAAGAGCAAAACAGACAAGTATATCTGCATTTGAATACCTACAAATAGTCATGTAAAGGTTGAATTTGATTTAGAAACCAAAATTACAAAAAGAAATTTCAAGTCAAATTTAACAATAAAAAAATCACAAAAACAAACTAATAAAATCAGAAGATACACAAACTACAATGAACAAACATAACCTAATGGAGATTCAAATGGAAGCATTTTTTTTTCTTCTTTTTTTTCCATTTTCAAGTGCATTTTAATTTCTAGAGAGAGAAAAAAACACAAGTATTGAATAATGAAAGCTAACTCATTTTTCCATTCACAGCACAACCAAAAATAGCAATAGAAATCTAAGAACAAGGATATTTGACCTTCTAAGTAACTGAATGCCCATTCCCCAAAAGAAAAAAAGGAAAAAGGAAATTTGATGCATGTTGTATGTGTGTGAGGAGGGATTAACTTACACCAAGAGTAACTCTTTGGGAGTTACTCCTCATCCTCACCATTCATTTTCTGATGTTTGTCAGTCATGCATTGAGGGCACCTGTGAATTTACTGCTTATCTCAAGAGCACGTACTTGTGTTATCTATCTTGACATTGACTATTCATTCATATTGAGTGTACAGATCAAAGAAGATCAAAATGGAAAAATAAAAAATAGAACTAAAAATAAAATTTAGCAACACTGCCTCCTCCATGTTCTTAATTTACGCCAACCCCAGTCATTTGAACACTTAAAAGCAGAGATAATCATATCAAAACTAACAACTTATCACAAACATATTAATTAATAAATCAAAGCGCACTAAGGCATAATATAGAATTTCAAAGTCATGCATTGCAGTCATGCACTAATCAAGCATTCGGTTAAAAGAGAATATTTGGATTTATAAAGGAAGGTGTCCTTTGCTAATTAATCATGCTTTGGGACAAGATTGTTTAATTGACATCTCTTAGCTGTTCAGCACACGGGTTCTTCCAGAGAGCCCCCTTGATGGATTTGCAGAGTGAACAGCTATTCTTTATTTGTATTTTCTTTTTAGCTTAGCTTTGGTTCAATTTGGTGAGTGGCCCTCCAATTAGTTTTCAAGAGTGTTTCGTTTTCCTTCTTCTCTCTAATAAATATTATCTTCTAATACAAGTTATTTCTGTTATCCAATAATAATCAGAAGGGGAAAAAAAACACTAGTTCTTGACAGAGAAGAGTATATAGTATAAGTACCTGAGATTTTGAGGACACTTGTTGCACAGCCTTTTTGGAACCCTTGGCCACATTTTGCTGGCTACCCAAGTCAGCAAGAATGCTATCTAAAGACCAAATCAGAAAGGTACTAAGTGCCTCAGGAGAACGTTGGTTAATCCAGTCGATTGATGTTTTATATACAGCATCAGATATGTGAGAAAGTGGCATCTAGCAAAAAGGAAATTCATTAATCAACATCACAGGCGAAGATTAGAAACTAGAACAAGATTCTAATGCCAAAGATAGAATTTTAAAACAGTAAATACGGTAAATAATCACATGAACCAATATCACAATAGATTTAGTAAAGCATCAATATGCATCTCAATTAAATTTCACTTCACCAAAGATACTAACATTTGGCTTCTATACCGCAAATGTACTTAACAGACTCGAATAATTTAAATGCAAATAAGTAAATGATTTGCTGCTATGAAACTTTTGAAATAATTTCTTTATGAGCTATTAATTAGAGAATAATGTGACTGAACTTCACAAAGATGTAATGTGGTGACAACCCATCTTTGAATAAGAACTAATGTGGCGACATAAACATCTTGAAAGGATCAAATTGAAAATCTTTTTCTAATATTTACAATAAAGAACAAAAAAAAAAAAAAAAAAAAAAAAAAAAAAAAAAAAAAAAAAAAAAAAACAAGATATTCGAGACTCACATCGGTGATCTTAGCCACAGTTGACTCCCTGAACAATTTCACCCAGGGAAACTGAGATGCGGTCACGGCAGAAAAAGCACGTCCAAAGTAATCAGCGAATCGCATCATCAATATGTCCTGCTGTTTCTCGAACGATCCCTGTTGTGAAAACAAACAAATAAAACGAATCGAATCGCATCACATCATCTTCCTGATCCAAGTAGATCAAACCAAAAAACACAAAACCTAAACACGCACGATTCAATTCACAATGCCCTACCGATATCTCAACGAGAAAAGCGCCCAGATCAGCGGCGTCGATCTTGGCCGCCGCCTCCGCCACCGTCACCTTAGGCTTCTTCGGCTTCTTCTGCTTCACCTTCTTCGCCTCCTCGGCCTTCCCGTTCTCCGCGGAACGGTCCACATTCTCGTCATCGTAGTCGTATTCGTCGTCGTCGCGGTGCCGCTGCTTCGATCTGAGCCGCGCGTCTTCGTCGTCGTACGCGGCATCGGCCAGCTTCTTAGCCTCCACAATTTTCCGGCGCCGGTCCTCTGATTGCAGCTCAAGCGACCGGAAAACGCCATCGTTGCCGGACAGCGTGCCATTCGGAACCAGCTTGTTGGAATTCGCGCGGGAATCGGCGCTGTTGGCCGCGTTAACGGTCTTCTTCTTCTGCTTCTTAGCGTAGGTCACCTTCTGCCAACCGTGGTCGGCGCCGTGAGAGACGCCGTTGGATTCGGCGTGTGCGGATTCGATGGCTGCTGCGTGCTTTTCCTCCATTGCCGTGACGTGATTTTCTTCGATGTCTCTTCCAAGTGGAAAATTGCGAAGGGGAAACGAGAGAAAGTGATGGAAAGTGAAAGGAAAATGGTAGAAGGAGGAGAGGAAGAAGAAATTCGAAAAGGGGAATTTTCGATTTTTCAAAGAGTTGACTTCCTGAAATTGACCTCGCTCTCGCCCCGGAATTACGGAAATGCCATGGGGTAGTTGTGGGTTGAAAGAAGCACGTGTTTTGTCGAATAGGCTCTTAACACGTGTATAGTCCCATTCGTACACACGACGTTTATCGTTTCATTATTACGAGTTAAGAGGATATCTTAAAATACATCCATCACCTTATCTCAAATCTCAAATCTCAAATAATGACATATTTTTAAATTGGATTTGTTTATGAAAAAAAAACAGAAAATATTACGTTTTATTATTAAAAAATTAAAAAAGTCAACACAAAAAAAGAATTTTCAGAAAATAAATGTTTACTACTTTTGATATAATAAAAAATTTCTTTCAAATAAATTTTTTTTATCATGTATAATAATTTATTTAAATTTTTTTGGTTTACTAAATGCATTCTCTTTCTGAAAAAAAAAATTCCTATTCATGACACTAATTGAGTTCTAATACGAGCATCTCTCCTAAGTCCCAAAGAAGAATATTCAAACCTTAAATAACTTTTTATAAGAAAATGTCCATGTGTTTTACTTTTTTCCTTTTTAATTATTCCTGTTCCTATTATATTCTTTTTATTTGATTATGGTTTGTTTTGTTAGGTTTGTTTCGTCAAATCTAACAAAAAAAATTATAAGTACAAAACCAAAAAGAAAAGGGAAATTATAACAACCAAAAATTGAAAGGAAAAAAAATAAAAACAACCAAAAATTAATGGATCAATACAAATAACCTTACATTATAAGGATTCAACTGTTATTCAAGCCAGAATTATAAAATTAAACCTCCAAACGGCACAAATAGAAAAACATGGTGAAGATGCTCAATTACAAGGTTTAGACATGTTAGGGTTTGAGTTGGGCGTCGATGTGCATGGTGCCGCTAATTAAGGTGTCGATTTGTACGGTCTGGGAGTTGATGTTGTGCAGGATGTTGATGTGCAGAATTTTGATGTGTTAGGTGTTGTGGAGTGTCCTGGTATGGTATGCAGGGTGGTGATGTGAAAGTGTTACCATTGTTATGAAAACTTTTAAAGTTTGAAAAACTTAGTTTATTTTGGTTGACTATTATTTTGGGTGAATTCTAATGTGAAGTCCAAAAATCAAGGATTCACCGGTGAAACATCAAAGTGTCTGGAAATAAAAGGTTCATAATCGAAAGAAAAAAAATAAAAAACATATATTATTTCAAAACGGCACCACCCATGCGTCTCTCTCCCCATCATCTCCAATCACTCCTCCCTGATCAAGCTCGCGGACTTCTGCCATCGCCTCCCCCTCTTCTTGCATCGTCGACCACTTCATCTGTCACCTTTGTCGTCTCGTCACCGTCCTCAACTCTACCACTACAACAATGGCTTCTTCTACGGCGGTTGCTGCTTCTTCGTCTCCGCATGGCTGCTTCTTCGTCTCCGCATGGCTGCTTCTTCGAAAATTGTCGACGGCCAGTGTAACGCACAGCAACTTCCTAGTGGAGACCAATTGACCGGCGTCGGTTTCTTTCTCCCCTTTTTTTCGTTTTTCCCCCTCATATCTAAGATTTGGTCCTCCCTCCACGCCTCCTCTCCCGCCTCAACCTTGTCCGCAACCCCTACCCCACAACCCAACATTGGAAGAACCACTACAGTGCCCAGTGTTTTCCTCTTCTCGCTGCCCACAAAGTGTTCTTCGATTTTCACATGAATCTTGTTTGTGGGCTCTGAACATATTTGGTTTTTGTAATTGTTACTCTGAACAAATGAGTAACGCCACTAGATGTAGGGAGTTAGTAAATTGTTGTATACATGTCAAAATTATATAATTTGATCATTAATATTATAAGCTTATAAATAAGACTTCGACAGTCATTTTCGTTGGATTAAATCACTACCACTTAAAAATTTTTATACACCACTCACATTGCTCACACAAAATGGTTATTGGTTCAAAGGTCACAATGTAAGTCTTCGTTCCACTTTTAATAAAATTTGTTTTCTTTTACTTCCTTGCATCTCTTTTAATCCTTAATCTCTTTAGAATTCTCATTTCTTCTTGAAATATTTACTTTTGTAAATATTCATTTCTTCTACTAAAATTTTATCCAATCTCCATTGTTTATTAGTATTGAAATCATTACTATAATTGTTATCACATATATGATTGAATTTATCATTAACATTATTATTATCGAAAAGACTTTTCTATTAAAATTATCATAAATTAAACTATTGTCGAAATTACCCTTACAAAAATTGTTACAATGGATAATACTGTTGAAATGATTATCACTATTTTCATTAATATTTAGGGTTGAAAATTATAGTTGCTTGTTTGATTAAAAATACTTATAAATGAAAAATTAATTCTATGTCACACATTTAAAAACATTTATTTATTAATATAATTATTAGTGAAATTATTACTTGACACGTATAAACTCTGCGAAAACTATTACAATTTTTTTTATTGGTGGTGGAGACCTTTATCTCGCTTAACTTAGCTAATATTGATAGCATTAAAGATGGATATGCTTATGAGTTAATAGGGAGCGACGATTCTAATTATGAAACACATAGGTAAAATATGAGAGGTTGAGGAAACACTGTTTATGAAAAGATTTTGAATTTAAGTTAGTATTTTTTATGCATAGAGTCGAAGACAATACTAAGAATTTATAAAACACTTACACTATGCTCAACCAACTTATATCAATAATTCACTTTGATTCTCTATTAGTCAATACCCCTGAGTAATTAAATTAGGAATGAAGTTTGGATTATTAGAGAATGTAACAACCCGAATGAGTCACACCGAAATGTGAGAGATTTATAGGTTATGCATATATGAGATTATATAATTAAGACTGATTTAAAATAATTAATTAATATTTTATACCAATAAGTTATTTTTACTTTTCCATCTTCTATTGCTTTGGTCTTTAATTTTCATTATTGATAACTTTGTCTTGGATCTTTATGGTTAATATCTGGTCTTCATCTCCCCATAATCATCCAAAGATCAATTTTGATTCTGAAATTGAAAAATGGTGTTAAGAATTTGTTAAGAGATAGATCATATTTCTCCATTCATACAAACAGAAAAAGAAAGAAAGATCATACTCCTTATGGAGAGATGGATCATATTTCTTAGTTTAACAAAAAAAAAAAAAACAGGTTCTTTATTTGCTATAAGATCTTTAAATAAAATATTAATTTTTGATGTTTTATGATTATGATTGTTTTATAAAAAGTCTTTGAATGAGACTTTAATATAATTACTATCATGTATAATCAATCTTATTGATTTTTCATATTAATTAAAACATGGACAACTAATACGATTATGGAGATTGAGGTACTAAACAAAGAAAGACAAGAATATTAAAGTTATTATCCACACAAATATAAAGATTTATTTAAAATACAAGTAAAAGATTAAGTATTATAGTACCTTACCCACAACCCTACAAATTGTCATTTTTAATTTATGTTCTCAATTTCATATATTGGTATCATT
>PYAF01004503.1:5170343-5182476 GCA_007407185.1 Glycine tomentella
AACCCTACAAATTGTCATTTTTAATTTATGTTCTCAATTTCATATATTGGTATCATTAAAATAAAATAAATCTTAAAAAAATTCTCAATTTAAATTTACTATAAATATGAATTAAAATTTATATTAGTGTTATCAAGTGATTTAAATCAAAATATATAATTGTATCATCAATTAAAATGTCTAAATCATGTTTGATTACTGTAATTAGATATGCCATAATTAAATAAATTATGTTATTCATTATTTTCATTACTTTGTAATCAATTACGATAAATTATAAAAAATTAATAAAATCAAAATTTATGTATAACTGTGGAAAGTTGTATAATTAATAAGAAAATCATTTCATAAAATTTAATAGGTTTAGATATATTTTTAATTCTTTAAATTCAAGGAAAGTTTGTATAACTGTATTTGATCTCCTTGAAAAATTACCTTTTTAGTTTTGTAATTTGAAAAAAAAAACTATTTCAGTTCCGTTAAGGATCTTGTTTGGGATTATATATAAGCCACTTACATGACAACCTATATTGATTTTACATTTTTATTATCAAACATCTTACTACATGTATAGTTTTTTGTTCAAAGTATTCATTCTGACGGCATTTGGGCAGAGGACACTTTGGACATAGGATTAAAACTTTTTTTATTATCAAATTATAGGATTAAAAATATATCAATTTTAATTTTGGAGTATAAAAAATGAAAGGAAAGGATCCTAAGTATCTCTAGTTTCTTTTTTTCTTTTTAATATACAAGGTGACTAAAATATCTAAGAAATGGTTAAGAGAGTCTAATTTAATTAGTTGAACATAATGTGTGTGAGTGTTGTAAATTTCATGACACTATTTTTAATGCACACGATAAAAAAAAATATCCTCTAAAAAATACAAAATATATGAGTTAAATCCAAGAAGAGGCAAATTCAAAAACTTGATAGCAACTGCAAAGACCCAACGCATGAGTGACCATCCCATCCATAATCCGATTAGCTTCTCACTACAAGAAATGTAATAGCTAGCGAGAGAAATATTTCCTCACTAATTCATCACAAAGTAGCAACAAACTAGTAAATGAAATTGTGATTCTCTGTTCCGTGGCTGATTAGAGACGGAATCGAGAAGGCTTGTTATTCCTTCGCTAATCAACAAATTTTTCATATATAGTCTCTTTCAAAACATGATTCCATGATATGTCGTCTGCATTCTCATGCACATCATGAATCTCTTTGACAAGTTAAAAGCAAGAATGGATTCTAGCTACTACAACTACCCGTCGAAATTTAATAAATTTGATTATCGTATTATATAAAATCAATATATATATATATATAAAAGATTTAATAGTTTATTTGACTGATTTAATTTGAATATATACTTCTATTAATCTTAATTAACTTATGGGTTGTGTTAGGAATCATTTTAAATCTGCATATGGCAAAAGAGAGTGCTGGTGAAAGTTCAAGGAGCATGGAAAGCATTGCGGGAACCAGTGCTTGTCTCAGATGTCAGCCATCCATATGCATTAGCTGCAGAAGACTCTTGCGAGAATGTCAGAATATTGTTACCTTGGTAACAATTTAATAAAATTAACTTTGTTCAAAAACAAAACATAAGGGAATCATTTTACATATTCTTACAAATCTCCCTACTTACTAAATAAAGAAAGCCTTAATTGTTTATAAAATTTTAAGATATTAAATTTTTTTAATTTTTTATTTGTCCCTTTTTCATTAAATACTAAAAAAAATAACAAAATTTGTAGAAAACTATGTCCGAAGAATTCTATAATGGGCTAGAATTTTCGAATTAATTAAGGATAATCTAAGTCACATTAAAGAAAGATAAAAAGGAAACAATCCCAAGAATTATCACAAATTAGGGCAATTTCAGCACTAATTATGATCTGTAGGAAGTGAAGGAAATCAGAGGGCGGAAGAGTCAAGAAAATACTCATATAAATTAGAATAACATCCACCATAAAATGTCATCGCACAAAACGGGAAAACGAAGGTCAGGGAACAAAGTCAAAAAGGTACGTTTCCTTTTGAAGTAAACACTAGTTTTATATTTTTATAATAGTGATAGTGATATGTTGATGAATTAATGTCATTTGTTGTTGTATGTGGTTTTGGTTTCATTGGACCCTTCATCCATTGTTGTATCTTCACCCTACAGAGCTTGAATGACTGACTGTATTGTTGATAATATTGATGAAATATAATAAAACTAAGCAGATTTCTCAGTCCTAGTCAAGAAACAATTTTGATATTATTATTATTTTTTTTTTGCAAAAATATAATGTGTTAATGAGATGTTTATATCTTCTTCATGTCTAAAAATCAAGAGTCTATTTTTTTGGAATGGATACACAAGTATGTTTGTTTTCATCGTTCTTCATTTTTTGATTTTTGGATAAAACATGATTTTTTTGGTGAATTTTTGGATAAGACATTAAGTTTAATATAATATACCTTTTTTTATTATATATTAATGTTATGTTAGTTTTAGTTTATTAAATTTATGTCTTTTATCCGCATTTTAGTTTCTTTATCAGAGTTTGAAGAGTTAGGGGTTAAGTAATAAGAAATTAACTTGAAAGTTATAGTGTGTGCAAGGAAGTCCAGCAAATGCATGTGTAGAAAAATCTGTTGTTGATCATAATATTATAATAACTAAGACAGTGAATTGAAGCACAAGATGTGCACTGTCAAGAATAATATAAATGTGTGTACAAAAAATAAATGATAAAAAAGCATGTTTTTAGAGCAGTGTCGTTATCATGGACACCGTGAATGTCAGTCTCTAGTCTAATGTTATAATAATTATAGTGAGTTTAAATTGAAGAAACAAATTTTATGTGCTGTAAAGAATATCAGTTTGTATCTTGATCTAGAATCAAACCAAAGTTTGTATCGTAATCTAATATTTGTAATTTTCTGTGCTAACAGATCATCACTGCATGTAATTTATATATTATTCTCTAACCAGCTACCTCTGTGACCTCCTTCACACATACTTGCCAAATCCCTCCACCTAAGGGATCCTTTAACCAATTGATTCTCCCTCAAACACCCTTTGATTTCACCATATCTGCTTCCTTCTCTCTCCAAACTCTCCAATTGTTATAAATAGTGGTAGAGGCAAGGGTTTGACTGGGAGTAGTAATGGTGACTCCCAATTTTTTTCAAAACTATATTTAAATTATTATAAAAATAAATTTATGGTGCCTCAAAAATTTATGAAAAGAAAATATTGAAAAAAGATGTATAAACATCAATGTGTTAGTTGACACTTAGCGAGAAAAAAAAACTAATTAATTAGAGATGGTGTGATAGATAATACAGTAAATATTAATAGAGTATTTGTAATGTTATTATTTTTTTTATGCGTATTTGAGATGTTATAGTGTGGGTATATATAATTATTTAAAATACTATTTTGAATATTTTATAATTAAATTTTCCGTATTAAATCATGTTTTTTCCTCTCAAGTCAAATTTCTGCCACTGCCTGGGTTCTATAGATATTGCTATATATAGTAATAATAACAAACATGCAGTTTTTTTATTAATTAAAATTGATATGAATTGAAAAGCTATCCTTTTACGCTTATTTTGAATAAAAATCTGGTGCCCATCTAAATTTGTCTAGATTTATGTACTGAATGTTGCCAATTGTTGTATATACTATATACCATGCAGAAAATGGGTCGTGGAAGAATACCTATGGAACTCATCCAACAGGAGAAAGCCCGTGAGAAAACTTTTGATAAGAGAAAGAAAGGATTATTGAAGAAAGCCTATGAATTTTCCACTCTTTGTGCGGTTGATGTTGGCATAGTTATCTATGCTCCCAAGTTTCTCAATGAACCCGAAACATGGCCCCAAGACCAAGACTCAAGAGAAATCAAACGTGTCATTCAAAAATATCAAAACACCACTAGTGACAGGTGTTCTAAGGTGTATAATGTGCAAGAGTATTTTAACGATAGGATGAAAAAGATTGAAGGTGAGATTTCCAAAGTGCACAAAGAGAAGATCAAGCTCATGTACCCAACTTGGGATGACTCTTACAATACTCTTGGAGAGGAACAATTGAGGATGTTTGTTAGCATTTTGGATGTTAAACTTGATGCTTGTAATCAAAGGATGAATATGTTAAAGCGGGATTCAAAGGGAAAAAGAATAGCAAAATCAGACAAAGCTGAGACACTTACTCCATACATGGCCTCAAATTTCATGTCTCAAACACAACAACTTTTCCCATCTAGTGATAACAACCAAGTAGCATACCCATATCAGCTTAGCCAAAGTTCTCAACCTTCCATGTTCCATTTTGGTCAAAGTTGCATGCAATTCATGGAAAAAAATGAAATGGTGGATTGGGCTAATGAAGTTGGTGTTGGTGCTTGTGATCCTAAAATGGGTGTACCAAAGGAGGATGGATCTGACAAAAATCAAAACTCCTCACCATGCTACAACGGAAATATGCAAACTATTCCTTCTCAATTGCAGTATGATGCAACTTTCCAAACCCTACCAATTAATCAACTAGGACAACCATCAGGGTTTGGACTTAATGGTTTTTACGATTCAAATATGCTTCAATTACCTCAATTTTTTAACTACATGCATGGAAGGAAGTAGGGTCGTCTCATTACTTCAAACATATATGCTTTATTTTTTGGATTGTCAGTTAAGGTTTTAAGTTTCTTAGGTTTCAAGCATTGCCTATGTTTAATTTAAAGACTTGTTGAATTTCTTTTCTATATTGAGTATCGATTTGAACATTATTTACACATACAATGGTCTTCACAACCTGGCAAATAACCTGGTATTGTTATGTAGCACTTGCATGTAGTGGCTTGTATGTATTCAACATGTGTTGAACACTGACACGTGTACGACACTCACATAGTCACATAACTTTGAATAAAAGAATCATTTTTTCGGATGACACGTTCAAGACAAAGGTTCAGATACGACACTAGAACCGTTGTTTTTATTTTTTTCTAGTGAATAATATTTTCTTTTACCATTTTTTTGATTTGTGCGTGTATCTAGAGCCATAGTGATCTTGAATTCTTGATCTTCTCTCTATATATCTTAAAATATGAGCAGCATTTATAGAAGTTAATGTTCATGACTTGATAATGTTCATGTTAATGTATCTCCTCCACATTTTTTTTAATTTTTAAACTTTGGGTACAGAAAGGAAATGTTCTGCATGCGGTGTGCCACAGTGCCAGTTGTATGCGTGTAAAGCACATGGTGCATAATGTGATTGGACGAAGATCAAACATTATTACATGAGTTAAGCAGAAACAGAGGCTATATATGTTGCTTGCATTGTCTCTATTACACAATTTTTTATTATTCACAAACATTAATTATTAATTTATTAATTTTTTGTCAGCATGATAGATTGAATTCGCAATCTTTCCTTCATTTTTAATCACTCTGTTACACATAACCAAATTGACTTTACAGTTTTACTCTATATATGTTTTATAGTGTGTTCTGCAAGTTGGCTGTTGCTACCATTTACCACTTCTAGGGTGAGGGATAATAGACATATTATATTGGATCCATCACCATCCACAATACAACTGTATCTTGCTCCATTTTAGTAATTGCAAAATAACCACTACCATATATGTGACCGCAATTTAAAAGTGTTATCTGTATTTTACTCCATTTTTTCCTTTTATACGCAATCCAAGCTCTAATACTTTACCTGCAACAGAATTCTTAACTATAGGCAAATTAAGCCATGCTAATAGGAATGGAAGCGGGACTTGAATTCGTGGGTATTAACCCGAATTCGTTTCGATTTTAGTAGAAAAAACCTGAGTTTATCAAGTTTGAATTTTTCCTGAAAGCCAAAAGCTGGGCGGGGGCGGGTATGAGATTATTCATACCCGTCCCGTAACAAATAATATTAAAAAAATATATATTATTTTGTAATTTTTTTAATTAAATTAATTAATTTTATTTTGTAATTTTTAAATTATGATCTCATATTTAAATGTGATTTTATTATTGTTTTTTTTGTTAATTAATTAATATTTTCATTCAATTTTTTTAATAAAAAAGTGATATTATTATTTTTTTTAATTTTAATGAAATAGCGGGGACGGGACGAAGAAAACCGGACCTCCAACAAGAATATGGATGAGAATGAATTTTAAAATTCTACAGAAATTAAGGACGGAATCAAGGAACGGATTTTGAGTGGACAGACTACAATGAGAACGGGGAATGCCCTGCTCCCGCCTCGCCCAGTTGTGATACCTACATGGTAGACTACCATGTCATTGTACTTTGTCATCTTCTTACGGGATTATTATATTTTTTCATCTTGTTAGTTTCATTTTGTTCCTTACCTTACTTTCACTTTTGCAAAAAATAACAACTTTTATATTGGTTATATGAGAACCGATTTAAAGAAAATATCGGTCGCATTTTAAAAAAAAAAATTAAATCCTAAGAGAGAGATAATTTTTTATATTATTTTCCTCAATAACTGTAGCATGACATTGTCTTATTAATTGATTTCAACTACCAATTTACGCTTTAAAATTATAATATCCAAATTGGTCCCTAATTTTTTTTTACTGACATCCCTGAAATTTTTAAAATAGCAAAGTGATTTTTAAAATTATAAATTATCAATCAATTTAATTCTTAAAATTATAATTAATGGCAGGTTAATATTAATCACTAAAATAAAATAATGACAAAATGATTGATACTGCAAATAATCAATTAATTTAGTCCCTCGTTCCTAACTATAGTCATCTAACAATGTTAAAAAAGCTCAATTGGCAAGTTAAGTGCAGGAGTAGAAGCTAAATTGGCATGCATACATAGTTGTCACGTTATAAGATGAAAATGATCGAAACATTAACGGAATAAGAATTAATTGGGCCTTTTCTTACATCTTTGTCGTTCTTTCTTTGTGCATTCGTTTTACATTAGTCTTTTGATCTACCATTGAGAAAATGTCACCACAATAACTCTTAAAATCAAATTCTATTTATCCATATACAATTACTCCATTTAATGGACAGATAATATGATAAAATCAAATGTGAATAATGGTGTCATTATAAGGAAGAATAAAAATTTAGAAAACGAAAAATTTAGTGTAAAATAATTTTATATTATTATTTAATTATAAATTATTGTTAGTGTAACTTTTAAAATAATTATTAATTATAAAAGTTAATAAATCTATTATATATTTTTCTTTTATTTTAATATAGTTAATTAAATATAATTTAGTTTTGTAAATATTATAATGCAATTTTGAATATAAATATAATAAAAAATAAAGTTCATTTTTTCTCCTTATTGAAAATAAGTTCAAATATATTTATTTGTTTTTATCCAAATTGAATTAAAGTAGTTGAAAAAATTAAACCATAAATCACCATTTTGTTTTTCGAAAATGTATAATGTTATCACATTAATTCCTAGAACTAAATTTTTTCCAAATAATTAAGAAAATCCTAAAATAAATTTATCACACATATCAATTTATTATTAGAAGACAATTGTAAAATCTCTTTACACTACTATGTGTATGAAGTATTTTCTCTAAAAAAAATCTTTTCATGTATATATTAATTTATATTTCTTTTAACAATTATATATATTTTTTCAAATAAAAGAAAATCTTTACTGTTTAAATAATAAATAAATGAGAAGGTTGAAATTATTTGTATTTTTTCATTGAAAGCTGGCACCGTTTACAAACTTTGCACTCCATGAATTTCCTCCCATTTGTGAATGATCCGACAAAGAAAACAATCTGTAATTGAAAACAATAACGATTTGGTTTCCTTGATTGTTCACTTGCCTTAGCAATTGGAATAGATAAAAACATTAGTAATGAATCTTTTACATGTCACAAAGAAAAGAAATCAAGAGAAATGTCAGAGGTTTGGCATCTTCTAAAGAAATCACTTCGTTGCAAACCTCATGCATCAGAAGTTCATGATCCGAAGGCATATAGCAGTACTCAGAGAAAACCACAAGGCAAGATTAATAACATGCAGAGACACTCACTAGGGGACCATGTTAGCCATGAAATTTTCCTTGATAGATCAAGCGGTGAGATTATGCTTTGTCCATGTTGTCCTTGTTCTCATGAAGGCAGTGAAGATGGAAAAGGTGTACAAGAAGAGCCTCATCCTCCTAGATCAACCAAACGAATTATACCTTCATCTAAAACACATTATGTTGATTGTGATGAATGTAATTTTTTCTCGAAGAAAAAGGTGCCACTGAAGAAAGATTCTAATTATGATCTCCCAATATCAACTCGTCATCATGAATGTGATGAGAAACTAAAATCTACTGACACTGTTGAAGAACATGATCATAATATCCCCGAACATTCAGGTAAGGGATAAGTACTTTTTCTAGCTAGTTGAATTAGCATGAATGAGTTTGAAGTGCTTATATATGTTTTGAGTCAATTGTTCTCTCCTTAATTTTCTTTATATCATACTAGGGGAAAACAGGCACGGAGTGCCTAATTGTTTTTTTCATGTTTATTTTAAAATAAAAAATAATACAAGTTAGTGGGTGGTTTGTGAATATAGTTATAAAAATGAAATAATAATTTATGAATGTCGTTATAAAAATAAAATAGACATAAAAATTTGCATGTACATCAAAATATCTTATTCCCTTTATAACAATTATAGATTATAGATGGTATGATGTCTGTGTTAAAATCAGTCTTGTTTCGTGTTGTGGGGGTCCTGTATCATAGTATAATTTATCCACTTATAAAGGAACTCAATAGTATACTTTGAGAAAGGGACTGGGAATAAAAAAAGGTGGCCCTCAACTCGACACTATATTAAATTTGACCAATTACGATCGAACAATTCTGATTTTGACACTAGTATGACAAATTAATTATATAGATTTATGTCAATGTTGAAACATTTGGAAGAATATTCATGTGATCTTTTGTAACTTTTACAGAAAAATCTATTTTATTTCTTTTCCTATATTTAAATTACAGATATAATTTCACTTAAAAAAGTGCTTTTACTGAAATTATGGAACATCTACATGTACCATTTTGCAGTGATCAAACTTGAGAGAGAAGGTTCATCTTGCAAGATCATCCAACAAATATGCAAAGATAACTTGATCGAAAGCAAGGCAGCACAGATTGAATGTGTCTTGAGAATTCAGAACAAACAAGAAACGTTTGCATGCTTTGAGGAAAGTAGGGGTATGGTAAGGACTAAAGCTGAAAGGTTACAAAATGAGCACCCAAGATGCATGGTTGATGGAAATGAGCTATTGAGATTTCATGGTACAACAATTGCATGCTCCCTTGGTTTAAATGGCTCTTCTACCCTTTGCACTTTAGAGCAATGTGGTGTGTGTCAAATTCTGAGGCATGGTTTCTCCGCCACTAAAGAATTTCATGGTGCACTTGGGGTTTACACCACTTCTACTAGTGAAAAAGCCATTGATTCTATTTGCTCATCCAATAAATCTGTCCATAGAATATGTGTTATGTTGTGCAGAGTAATAGCTGGGAGAATCCATAATCCTCTACAAGAGATCAAGGAAATGGTTGATCCTGAGTTTGATTCTTTGGTAAAGAAAATGAATGACCATTCAGAGATTGAAGAACTTATTGTTTTGAATCCTAGAGCTGTGCTCCCTTGCTTTTTGGTAATCTTCAATTTCTGAAAGATAGATTTAACTAAAGATTAGGCACATGCTTTGATTTATTTATCTATAAGATTTGGATTATAGTTTTCATTTAGACAGGAATATGTATTTGTTCCGAATTAAGGTTGGAGCTTCAATGATAATTTTTCTGGGGGAAGGTAAATGATTATTTACTGCTTCACAAATTTGACAACAATGCATGTTTGAAGACGGTAACAAAAATAATGTTCATCGTTAATTTCTTAGCGACAAAGCGTCAGTGTTTACGTTTTCCCGACAATAGAATATAGAAATAATGAATTTCTTTATAAGTTGAAGTTATCTTACACAAAAGTGTTTTTAGTTTTTATTCACTTATTCTTCAAAGATAATACTTTTTAAGAGGTTTTTGACTTTTCTTTAACGAGACCTTTTAACTTTTTATCAATATATTATTTTAATATAAAACAAATACCTTTTGGAAAATTAAAAATGATCTTTTTTCATAAGATGAACCATCGATTTTTTTATTTTTGTTAAATTTTATCAGAGATATAAAAGTAAAATACAATTTTTTATTTTATTTTTTCAACCCTTTTTAATATGGGAACATAATTTTCATTTTGATTTCTTTTTTTTTTTTCATTGTGGGGCGACTTCGAATATAGAGATGAAAGTCTTTGTTATATACATCACCAATGTTATTCATTTCTCTTAATTTTTAATACTGGATTTCCAAAGTATATAATATATAACACTTTAAATCAAAATTAGGTGTTGACGTAAATAAATAAATAAATAAATGTCTAAGAAAAATATCCAATCAAATCAAATTAAGATCAAAAGAGTATTACACGTTTTATCAATTAAAATGAAGAGTGCGGAATTTAAGGCTAAATTAGTTAATTTGTTCTTCCTTGCTAACAAATTCTTTTCTTTTCTTTTTCTTATTCTTTTGACTTTTGTAGATAATGTGTAGTGTCACATTTGAACCTTTGGATGATTGCAAAACACTCTCTACTACACTTATCTCAAACCTTTGTCTTAAAACGTGTTAGACTAAAAAAAAATCTTTTATTCAAACTCTAAAATGAAATATGTGACACACGTTATGTAAGTGTCGTACATGTGTTAGTGTTCGACACATGTTGTGAAGACCATATTGTGTAAAATGTTCAAATTCATACTCAACCAAGAAAAGAAAACAAATTCAACAACTTTTTAAAGCATAAGCAAATGCTTGAAAGCCTAAGAAAATTAAAACCTAAACAAAAAGCATATATGTTTCTAGTAGAGGGATGACCCTACTTCCTTCCATGCATGCAGTTAAAAAAATTGAGATAATTGAAGCATATTTGAATCGTAAAAACCATTAAGTTCAAACCTTGATGGTTGTCCTAGTTGGTAGGGTCTGGAAAGTTGCATCATACTGCAATTGAGAAGGAAGAGTTTGCATATTTCCGTTGTAGTAGCATGGTGAGGAGTTTTGATTTTTGTCAAATCCATCCTCCTTTAGTACACCCATTTTAGGATCACAAGCACCAACACCAACTTGATTAGCCCAATCCACCATTGCATTTTTTTTCTTCCATGAATTGCATGCAATTCTGACCAAAATGGAACATGAAAGGTTGATAACTTTGGCTAAGCTGATATGGGTAAAATGCTACTTGGTTGTTATCAAAAAACAAAAAATTAAGAACAAACAATGGAATCTTTTTTTGGAGAATCGGTGGAAAGGGGTACCTGCTCCGGCTTTCGTTTCTTCAATTGGATTGGAAGAGATTCTTTAATTTTCTAATACGTATAAATAATTAAGGATATATAGGGGATAAAAAAATTTCCGCTCAAAATTTTAGAGGTTATCTTTGTAGTTTCAAATGCATTAAAACAGTCACAAAAATTTAAAATAAAATTGAAAATAAATTAATTAATATATTTTAAGTATCATTTATGTGTAAATAATAAAGATAAGAAGATTTGTGAACAAATAAAAGGAATTGGATTCAATAATCAAAATAAATAAACTCACAAAAACAGAGAGAAAGAGAAGTTCGCCCCTTGTTTGGTTAAAATGGTGATATTATTTTGTGAATTGCCTTGGGTTATTACATTATACGCCAATTCCATCAGGTTTTTTTTTTTTTATACTTATTTAAAGATAAAATAATAAATTACACAGAACTTGTTTTGTTTAATTAATTTTATAAATACTATTTTATATATATTATTAATCAAGAGTTATTAATTTTTAATTAAAAATTAAAATAAAATATTTAATATTTAAATATATTTAATATTTCATTTTACATGTATACTACTATTATAAAATTTTATTTTCATATAATTTAATAGATTATTATATATAAAAAGTTATTCTTTTTTATTATAATGTTTTTTAAAAATTAAATAAACTAATATATATTATTTTTTTAAAATATT
>PYAF01004503.1:5192901-5231684 GCA_007407185.1 Glycine tomentella
ATTGGGCCTAAATTGCTTTATGTAACCACTTTTTTCTTTCTGCAGTGTCATATAACATTTTCGAAATGGGCTTTTCCGCTTTTGAGTTTTAGCTCATGCCTTGAAGTAAACTCTTATATACGATTTACGTTTTTACGGTTTTACGATTTAGCTCATCTCACCGATTTCACGTAGACTCTACGATTTAACAACCTTGACTGTAACAGATAACTGACCCTTTCTCTATTAAGTAAAAAAAAAAAAGAATTAATATGAAATCCGTTTTACTAATTATTATTTGATTTGAGACTTCTAGGATGTTAGGAGTTTGCTACTTTGATGAATTAACAGGAAACGCCAAGTACTTGTGAATTGTCACTCTCCAACTATTATTCCAACGCTGTGTAGCATAGGTCATTTATATGTTACTCTGTTATTTTCATGAATATATAGATAGATAGCTGATATTGTGAGCTTAACTATTGGATCTAGGTTATATGGTTTTCTGGTCATATAAACACACCTAAACCTGATGTGTGTGGAGCCTTAACTGAAGAACTGTCTAAATCACAATCTTGTGTAACATTTCTTTCATATGCAGCACTTCGAGGAGTTGGTTGCGGGACATTTCCGTACCCGAGCATTTGAAATACTGAGAGCTTGTAAATCATACGTGGAGGGGGTTCCGGTCGGCTCGGTTGTACATAATCTAGCTCCAAGTAGTGGCAATAGTTCTACGGCTAACGCCCAGAAAGAATTTGAGTCAGCTGTGAGTAGGATGATGAATACTCTGATTGCTTTTTTCACCAAGAATGGCTCCACAGATTGTGATGAGTTTCGATCTACTGAGATTTATAGTTTGTCTGCTGTGGCTACTTCAAACTTAGAGATTTACAAGAAGAGTCTGGTACAACAACAACAACAACAACATTGACCCAGGTGTGAAGGTCGTAGGTTGTTTATGCTGATGATGAGAACATGTGTAGTGGGTGGTATATTTTTCTTATACTTTTTTGTGGTGATTTTTATGTCCCACATGACATGACAACCCTCGTTGCAGATTATATAACCCCTAGTTGAAAGATTTACATGCTAGTTATAGCTTCTCGAAAGATGGTCACTGACTTCCTATAATTTGCATGTTTCTTTAATATAATGTTAATAGTTTTATGAGATCATATTATCATGTAGATGCTAGTTTTCCCAAAATATCATTTTCGGTTAGACATCACAGAAAACTTCCTCTGTAAAGCATTGGATGATATATTTAGTTCTTTGATGAAATGTATGTAAATATACTATTTCTGCATTCCGCACGTTGTAGCACGTGTTTGACACCATTATGCTAGCTTAATCAGCACATGTTTGATTCCATTGTCTTAGTTTTATCCATACCTATTTGGTTATGTAAACCAAGAACTCTGCATTCATCATTGATTTTAATTTTAATTTTAATAAAGTGTATCATGATTTTAACTAGTTAAAAGTTAGTGATATATAAAGAAGTTTTTATCAAAATGTCTGAAAAAATAGGAAAAAGGTCGAAACAAAAAAATAAATACTTTTACACAAGTTAAAAAGATATCATTTAATAGTATGTTATAAAACTTATTTTTATAATTTATTCAATATGAACCGTATGGTTTTTTTTAAGGAATGAACAGTGCATTTTAAAATGCTTTTTTATGAACAGTTAAACCTATAATATATTATAAAGTTATTGATTTTTAAGGTTAATACACACACGAAGATATTTTTAATTAAAATAAAATATTATATTATGATTAAAATATTCTCATTTATTCTTCTTTTATTTTGTTTAGTATATTTTTTCAAATATTTATATTTTGTCAGCATAACTCACTGTAGAAATTAATTTTTTTTTATCTTTTAATTCATATTTTTATGAGTTTAATAGTAATACAGTGTAAAACACTTTTACGTTATACAACACTTTCTTTTTTATATTTTATCTTCATTTTAAAATAATCATATAATGTACCAAATACTCACTAATGAAAATACGAAATTAACCACATTTTTTTACTTTGTATTTTTTTTTTCACAATGGCACAAACAAGGTTTGAATTTAGGAACTTGCCTATATTACCCAAATTTCATTCCTAGACTGATTGTAGTATGTTAATTTTTACTTGTTTAGACCTTTGCGACCTTGCCTATGATTATTTTTAAACAGTAAGATTTTAAGATTTAAATATTTTTCTTAATGGAAAACATTAAACTAGTGTGAAACATTGAATAATAATTATACCACCTGTAGTTTTATTTTGAAGGTAATATTTGCTAGACAATCCAAGAACAGAACATTTAAATGTATTTTTCTATTTTACTTTGAAGATAATGAGTATTTAATAC
This sequence comes from Glycine tomentella, assembly GCA_007407185.1. Classification (NCBI taxonomy): domain Eukaryota; kingdom Viridiplantae; phylum Streptophyta; class Magnoliopsida; order Fabales; family Fabaceae; genus Glycine; species Glycine tomentella. The sequence goes on from PYAF01004503.1 coordinate 5,195,257, forward strand.
AAGTATATATGTCCAATACTCAATCTTAAAATTATTCATTAAGGAGAGCTGTTATTCTGTTCTCACTTCTATTTTCTTGCATTTTTCACCTCCTTTCTTTTTCAGAAACATCCAAAAAGACACTCTTAACCTCCTTTATTTTCCTCACCCCTCACTTCCCAGCACTATGCTTTCCCTATTTTATTCTCTTTCACCTCCACACTTTTCTCTCTTTCTTTTCTTCTTTAACTTTTAGATTCAAATAGAATCATAATTCCATTTTGTATTTAAATAGATGCACAATGATTCCTTTATGTATCTAGGCTTATATACATAATAAAATCATCATTCATCATATATATTTTATTTTTAATTATTTAATTATAATATAAGTTACCTTTTTTACAATAATTAAATTACTTACATACAAATTATCTTAATGATGACACACATTACTTTTTTTAATAGTAATAAAATTATTTGTGATATAAATTATATTTTCAATTAAAATTTAAATTAATGATAACACAATTTATATGTTTTAATTGTAATTAAATTAATTATGATATAAACAAATTTGTATCATAATAATTTGATTACTATTAATAAAGTAACTCAATTACTTTTGTAAATAATCTATATGATATACTGACTATTGTTAAAAAAGGTAAATTGTATCTTAATTATTTTTATTTTAATTTTTAAAAAAATTATATCACTATTAATTTAATCACTTTACAAAAGTATAATATATAAAATTAATTATATTTTTTCGTAATAATATAACAAAAACTCATTTTTGTTGAACAAAATATATAATAAAATCACATTTTTATTATAATCATATTTTTGTTATATACTTCATCAACGAAAACGTGTTTAAGTTGTGGCGGGAGATTAGTGATTACTTCAAATCATCTTATCCACTATTGATTGGGTATAATCACGAATATTATTATGACATCAGTTATGGCACAATCAACTTCAAAAATGCTGCTACGACTTGGGAATGCATGATATGCACATCTTCACTTGATATTACTCTTGTTGACTGCTCTAAATTCTAAAGTGAGGAATCTTTCGTCTCAATCAGGTCTATGGAAGATTTTATCCGAACAATTTGTAAATAGGATTACTCTTCTTAATTTTGAGTGCCTAGTCCATTGGTGGTGAGTTTTAATTGACGAAGTTGGTGTTTAGCAAAACAGAAACAAGCATTTTGTTTATCCTTTAATTGCTTGCTTTGTCTTTTTTATTTACAGAAAAAAAGACAAAAAAAAAAACAATTAAATTTAAAGGATAAACAAACATCTTGGTTAGAAACTTAAAAGCATCATTTGAATATTCATGAGTAACCGCCGAGACAATCACTTAATAATCGTCAACTGAGTTAAAATTTTAGGTACAATTTGGTCATCCTTGAAAGATAGAAGTTAAAAAGTCTGAGGAAATTTCTTTATTATTTTTTATCAGTATTTTTTAAAATAAAATATGATATGATTAAAAAATGAAGATCGGACAAGTACGACAATAACAAACACGACAATAACAAACTCCAGTTTAATGCCAAGCATCAAAACAACATCAAACCAACTTTTTGATCCATAAGAATTAAAGATAAATATAAAAAAAAAAAAAATTAAACAACTCACACATCTTATTCAACAACTTGTTAGAATAACTTAATAGTCTAAAACCAAGTTGTATGCATGTGAACTATGAAGCGTCAATTTTTTTCATTGAACAAAAAGGTAAAGATAAATAGCGATTGTGGAGAGTACAAGTACACTAAAATGACATTAATATCAATAACATCTTTAATCTAAAGTTAATTGGGATCAGTGATAGATGAATCCAATAATAGATATAAGGAGGTTAAAAAGAAAAAAAAATAATAAAAGCAAAGAAGGGAAAAAAAAGAGAGGAGAAAGATAAAGAAAAAATGACTAAAAATAAATTATCTAATACATAAAGATTAAGAATCGACATTGAAGCTAGTCTATTAAACATGGCAACCCAAATCAAGCATGATAAGAAAGCATGCACTCTATTTGGAGAACCTGGTAAACGATTACACTCATCTCTTCCTATGTACCCACATTTAGATAATATGCTCGAAATACCATGTCCGCACATGTACATTCATCAATGACAATTTAGATGATATTTAAAAATTGAATACAAAAATTTATCCAATTCCCATCTAAAATTTTCATACTATGCTCTTCAATTTAGAAAAAAATGACAAAAATTGCACTCCCTCCATCCCATTATAATTATTGTGTAAAAACAATTATCTCAAAATAATTACTATTTTCATTTTTCAATGAAATCATTGATTATTTATTTTCCCTTATATCTTTAATAATATTAATAATGAACAACAAAATTTATAAATAAATTAATGATAATATAAAATTAATTTTAAAAATTAATACTTTTTTTTATCTATTTATTATTTTTTCGTATAAAATAATTTAAGACGACAGAGGGAGGGAGGGAGTAACTAGCTTTAGTCATTCCATCTCGAAATGTGATTTTTATTTTAATTACACTTCCCCTTTTTATGAAGAAACCTTTGATGGCATTCGGAGGAGCTCACACTTTCCACTATTCAAAAGTCAAAAAACGCTTAGTATTTGAACATTCCCAACAATTATCACAATGTAAAGAATGCTAATTGGCATCCTATACAAGCTTATAAGAAAAGATGTTCAAATAAGATTCATGTCGGTGTGTATATTTGGCATCAAAAGGGCAATTTCTGGGTAGCTTAAAGAAATTCCAAGTCAGGCTATATCAAGATATTCCCTAGTCATCTATACCAAATACACCGGCAGCAAGTAATATAATCCCCCAAGTAACAATCTACATTTGCTTCTTCCCGTGACAATGGTTTTGCTTCTTACCAAACATACCTGAAATTTAAAACATAAAAAGTTTAGACAGGAAGAAAAGGTCAAATTGATACAGTAATTTCAATTGCAACATGCACAGATATTTTTTTTGCAATTGCAGGATAATAAATTTGGTCGCATTTCCAAGCTGATCTAGTGCAAAAATTGCAATATAAGTGGCTTCAACAATAGATTAAATGAAGATTTTGAACACTATTATTTTTTATTCAAAGGCTGTGGAAGTATTGTGTACAAAGAATCTACAATTCTACATTTATTTGCACATTCAGAATTGGGAATGGGAGCTAAATCGGATGCTAAGATATAAAGGGCTCTCAGAATGGTATATTGCTGCACTACAAAGGATTTACATCAATTGGATTAAATATATAATCCCCCCAAGAATAGTATGTTACTCTGCTTATTTTGGCTTCGATCTCTAATTTACATTGACTGCAGTGAAATAAATAATTGGTGAAAAAGTCTCAACTTTGAGTTTTGACCAATGGTTATCATCAGATCATTGTAGAAGTCCGTAAATATGTTACATATAGATCTGAGTTTTCTAAAATTTGTATATAGTCTAATAGCCCTTTATAGCGACAAATGTAGGAGATTAATGACGTAAAAAGTATTTGGTTAAGAGTTTGCATAGGTGGAGATTGGAGAAATGTCAGAGTGTGCTTTTTACTACATGCATGTTAAATATTCTTTGCAGACTGCAGTGATATGCATTACTAATTAACAAGAATAAGTGCAATAAAAACTAGCAGACTTAATAACCACAAATAATTATATATCATTATAATCCAGTAAACTGAGGGCGAGTCTTGACATAGCGTTAAAGTTGTGTTTTGGTGACTTGGTGATCATGGGTTCAAATTTGGAAATATGTCTCTTTTCATATGTAAGGATAAGGCTGCATACAATATCTCTCCCCTTTACTTTCATATAGCGAGGAGCATCTGGACAATAAGGTATGTAGTTTTTTTTTTTTTGTTTTTTATAATCCAGTAAACTACCTGCATGTTAAGACTTGGACGGATTCAATTTATGTCACTAATTAAAAAGATGGAGGAGATGCACTACCTCTTGAAGAACTGAGTAACATAACGTAGAACGAAACACATTAATACAATCACCACAATATCTGCAAAAATTTAGGAACTCCAACAAGCAGTACCACAACAGACAAGACAGCATATGAATTTAAGAAATTCCTTAACTTCATTTTCATAATTCTCTAACATAGTTTAAGTTGTCTTTCTAACCAAAGGACCCCAAAACCACTATTGGACAGACTAACTTATACGTATGTGACAAACAAATTTCCATCAATTGATGAACCTTTTTAAAGAAACCCCCCACATAAATATCTCGAAATGATCAAAATTTTGCATTCCAAGAGAATTACAAAGGAAAAAACACATAAAGGAGTTAAAATCCATTTAGAATAGACTATAGAGTGGAATAAAGGATACTGAAGGTACAGCGCTCCCACCAGTCCAACATATACAGCCCAAAAGTCACATTGTAAAGGTAGATCTTGCGCTGTATCCAATTCATCTCTTCCAGCTGCAAAAACAAATTTCCTTTTTTGGGTCAGTCAGGATCAAGTCAAATAACTAATATTTTTTCATATAAAACCTCTGAAAGTGTTTTCATCAGACTTAGTGCATTTTTGGTTTCACATTTCTCTAGATTTACGTTGAAATATCACTTAAATGCAATTTTAGGTAATTTTTCACATGCTTGATTCCACATTGATGAATATAATATTAAAAAACACTCAGTTTTAGCACAAGTAGTGCCCAAAACAAAGACAGAAACACTATACATCATAGTTCAAAATACCTCTAGCTAACACCCAGAGTATAATCCAACATAGATGAATAGAAAAAAACTTTAGATACCAACTATATTTCTCTGCCCACTTCATGCTGCAGCATATTACCAATCTTTAAACCTGCATAATTTGAAGCAACCAAAGGACCAAAAGCGCATCACGATTCTGATCATAACAGGATCAATCTTTATTCTTTTCCTGCAACACATCTGAAAGCATTCCCTTTTATTGTTTTAACTGCCTGTATCTGTTTAAAATTGGACCATCTACATCTAAATTATGTACATAGCAGATCCAGAACCAAGTGCCCACCATGCGTTCGATCCATATCCCCAACTGATATCTGAGAATTATTTCATGACTTTGACCGTTTCCATAAGTCTCCAAACTTGAACATAATAATATCCACCAACTCATTCACCCAGTTTGGTCCCTCACCATAACTATCCCATGCCATCTCACATGAAATTCATTATTCAGCAACTGCCAATTCCAATGTCCACCAGCCAACCTTATACAAGTGATTTTCAACCTCCAAAATTCTGCATCATTATTCAAAAATTATTGAACTTTCTCCAAGACACTGTCTAGGATTTGATATCCATGATGTCAAAGAATAAGTAAAACCTTTCCTCCTTGCCCTCAACCATCTCCAAGAATGAATTTTAACATTCTCAACTATGTCTTGTATATTAATCAATTTCTGCCTGAACAACATATGGTTTCTATTGATCCAAATTTCCCTTAACACAGCAAACCAAATAACATTCCATTCCTCCACTTTTATACCAGTCCTTTACGCCCCTGAAACTGCTGAAAATGCATATTCATATCATTATGTCATACTTCTACATCCCACACCAACCCCCTTCTTCATCTATAATAATGCCTCTTCTGACCAAATTAGATTTAGATGGTATTCTATTATGCATTTTTTTTAAAAGTAAAAGATTACCAAAAATTAAAAAATTAATCTTTATAATCAAAAGTCTAAAGGAGTACAAGGGGAAGGGGGGAAAGATACACAAAGGAATCAAGTAAAAAAATAAAACAGAAAAGGTTTCAACCCCTAAAATATTTGTGATAGAAAATAGGAACACAAAAATACACCTCAAAATGCAACACATCCTACTTATTTCAACCCTAGACTTGAGGCATTTGGAATTGGAGAAAGAGAAAGAAGATATAGCATCACCAAGAGGAGTCTTGGAAGTCTGCATGAAAGACTTTAACTCTCATGACCAATCACCTGAATCAGAAACCACTTGTACAAGCACGAGGGCACACTCTCTCTCCTCCTAGTATGCCCAACATACCAAAGTGGAAAAGCAAAAGCAGAAGAGAAAACCAAGTTCTAAATAAGCAATACAACTTCAGGTCTTCTTGGATTACTTTCAGCCTCTCTGAACTCAGAAATGCAACCAACAATTTTAGCAATGGTCTGAAATCTCACCCTAACTATGTCACATTTTGATTCTAATGCTCTTTTTTACTCTTAGAGGGGATCAGTTTGACTAGGTTGATTTTCATCGTTCCTTTTACATGTTGAAAATATAATTGGAAGAGGTGGTCTGGCTGAGGTTTACAAGGGGTGTCTCCAAGATGGGCAATTAATAGCTGTGAAAAAATTGACTAAAGGGACCACAGATGAAAAAACCGCAGGCTTTCTATGTGAGCTAGGTGTAATTGCTCATGTTGACCATCCTAATACTGCCAGGCTAGTTGGATGTTGTGTAGAAGCCAGAAGGAGAAATGCAACTAGTCTTTGAACTATATACACTCGGAAGTCTAGGATCTCTTCTTCATGGTTTGTACTTTAGTTTGCATTGCAGATTCCTTGTATGAGAAAACTTGATGTTAATGTATTTAGTATTTACTGTTTATTCTTTCATGGTGTGTATTCCAGGTTCAAATAAAAACAAATTAGAATGGAGTAAAAGGTATAAAATTGCGCTGGGAATAGCTGATGGTCTCCTCTATCTGCATGAGTGTTGTCACAGGCGAATCCTTCATAGAGATATTAAGGCAGAGAATATTCAGGTCATGGAGAATTTTGAATTTATTACTTTGATACATGAAACTTAGGCTCCATGAATGTATTCTGAATTTTTGTGGGTGTGTAGGAGCATTAACTTCATCATTAGTTTCAGGTGTAACAATTTTATATTATTATGCTGTTATCAATTGATATGTTCCAATATTCTAAGCTAAGCTAAACTTAACTTCTATTGCTAAACTTAACTTCTATTGCTGTAATGAGCTCCTCATGTGTGTGTGTGTGTGTGTGTATATATATGCCATATCATCATTAATTAAGCAATAGAATACTATTTTCTAATATTATTCTTATCCTCTGAAAAAATTTCAACTTTTGCCAAGAGATAATACATGAACTGAGCTTTCATGTCATGTTTTGTGCTAATGGCTAAATGATGCTAATTCATGTTCGGCTTGTAAATTAGATTAGTTGAAGGCCATGTCTCTTAAGGCTCTGTTGTACTCCCTGTTGTTTGACGCAATCTTTCTGATATATCACTCCCTTATTAATTGATTGAGATTTTATCCAGATATGTGATTTTGGGCTTGCGAAGTGGTTACCAGAACAATAGACTCACCATAATGTATCAAAATTTGAAGGCACATTTGGGTACGCAAATAAAAAATTACTAATGCTAGAGTTTAGTAGGTTCTCGTGATTTAATATATTCACCTAATTACTTGATTTGCAGCTATTGTGCTCCTGAATATTTCATTTCATGCATGGAATTGTAGGGGAGAAAAATTATGTTTTTTTTCATTTGGGGTCCTACTTTTGGAGATCATAACTGGGCGTCCAGCCGTGGATCATCTGCAGCAGAGTGTTCTAAACCAAACGCACTTATTTCAACCCAGAAAGCATGCATTTTCATTTTTTTTTTTTTTTTGGAAAAGCCAAATATGAATGTATAGGAATGAGAATTGAATAATTACAAGCCGTAATTAGACCAACCCCACAAAAGTACATGAATAAAGAACAAGACTTTACAACCAGCATAGCTATCCCTATGAGCGTGCAAGTGCAACAACCAAAACAAAAGAAAAAGCCATAGGCTTCCACGAAGAGAATCTAAGCATCAAAATCATTACGAAGATTAACATGCAAATCGAACAGAACAATAGATTTTGGAATCGGTGATTGTTACCTTGATATTAGTGATCGAGTTCGAGACACGAAATTCGTAGGGATTGAGGTTGTTTTGCGCTTCGGATCGACGAGAATGGCGACAGAAAGAGGACGAGCACGACCAACAACGAATGAGAACACTACGTAGGAAACTCACAAATCACAAAGGGTAACAATTTCTATGTTTTTTGTTTTTTTACAACGTATTCGCTTTTTCTAATTTGTATTTCTCGCTTCTTTTTTTTTTTTTTTTCTTTTTACAAATCTCTCGCTGGTTTTTAAAAGTAGCAGGCAAACATTTCCCATTTACACTTATATAACTGCAACTTTTTCTCTTTGACAGTATTTTTAAATTATTTTTCTTATACTTAAATACTAAATCACTAAATTATTTCTCAAGTTTATCATCTATTACATAATTTCGTAAAAACTAAAATATTTTTTAATATTAGAAAAATAAATATAACATTCTTTCAAATAATTTTTTTTTTCATTAGAACTCAATTGATATTAAATTTACTCCCTGCATCCTTGTTTCCAAGAGATAATCGATAAATATTTTGTTTTTTTGTTATAAGACTTAATTTCATTTCTCGCATACTTTAATTTTTTTATTAAAATATCCTAAATTATCTTTTTCTCTCTCATGAAAATTAAACAAGATGAATAGATTTCCAATAAAATTAAGAATAAAATTAGAAAAATATTATAAATTCAATATTAATTATTAACTTAACTAATTTTTCAATAAATGTAAATTAGTCAATTATATCTTACTAGCGACGGAGAAAACATTAAATTTAAGGAATAAATTTTTTTAAGTAAACTAAATCATGAAACAAAATAATAATTTTTTTTTCTAAATCAAGTCAATGTACTATGTGTATAGTCTAATTATTATAAAATTTTTATATTAATATAATATTAAAAATAAAATCAGTATCAAATAGTTTTTGAAAATATATTTTCATGATATAATAAAAAAATATTTTATTATTATAATATATTTGTAAAAGTCAATAATATATATATATATATATATGGTGGGATTAAATAACAATATGTATATATATAACTGCTTGTTTAACTCTTTGTTTTTTAACTCAGAAACTAAGTTGAATTTATTTCAAGCATACCAATCAGTTTGAGAACTAGTTCATAATATATTGAACGGTTGAAAATGAACAGCTAGATGTTGTACGTTTAACACGTTAATGATCTTTCTTTCAGCTTGTATTCTCACATCAGACAAAAATTTCTCTTAAGTCATTACTTTGGGGAATAAAATTTAAAAAATATGATATTTTATAATTTTTTACACAAAAAAAATAAATTAAAAATGTCTAATGTCAATTTCAAAAGGATCTTTTGAATAAATACACTTTGGGTCAGAATATGGATCAGTAGACAGCATGGGCTTCTCCATGTTTATGAAAAGCCTTTGTCCAAGCCCAAAGCGCTCTCTATCTCGTATCTTTCTTTTTAGATACTCTATCTCATATCTTATGGCTACCAAAAATGCTGGATGACTATTTTTTTTATTTGTACAGTGACCTTTTTTTGGTACAGGCTGGAAGACTAAAATGCAGACGAGGAGTAGCTATGTAGATATAAATTTTATTTAATTTGTGAGTTCAACAATATTTACATTTTAAAAAAATACTTCACAGAACATAAATAAAGTTATAGTCTTATAGACCTATAAGTTCACACAAATATATACTGAGCTCATATAAGTATATCAAAACTAACCGTACCAACCAAAAAGAAAAATACACCCATAATCAAAGCCTACAATTACATTAGCCCACACAATTAACAATAAGAAGTCGACAGATATGTTGTAATCGTAAAAAATGTCCAAACCTAAAAAATCCAAGCAAAGCAACCTAATTTATATCAAGAAAGAGTGAAAGACACTTGAAACTTGATTAATGACCAACGAGGAATCATTCTCAACTGATAGATAGTGATTAGTGATAATTACATTTAGGTTTGGGAAAGAATGTCAGGAACCAAAACTAGCATTTTTCTCAGAATTTTTTTTTTCTTAAAAAATTGCATTTGTTCTGGCTTTTCTTAAAATACTTATGAATATTTTAAAATAAATTTATACAATTAATTTGCGTTATTATGATTAACTAACCAATCTCATAAATTTGAAGAATTTCAAAACAAACATTAAACAGGGAAAAAATAATTAAATAACTAACTTCTTGACGTTTACCATAATTAACTTAAATGCCTAACATCATTTATGAAATTATGATTAATTGAGCATGCAAGGTTTTTTTTACATTGTGGGTGAATAGATTTTAAGCTCATAACTTTGTTAGTAACAATAATAAACATAATATTATTTCTTTAAGAGTTAAGTGGAAGCTGAAGCAGAAGGGATTAGCCTCAAATTCGTAGTTTCGTACGGGTCGAATGCAAGATGTGGGGACAGTCTTCAAACCTATCCATACACTACTTGCTACTAGGGGTGAGATTCCCCACCATCCAATTTGAGGAGAGTTTGAAAATGCAAAATCAAAACGTTCTTCACAAAACAAGTAAGCACTATTATGACATTTAGATAGACTTTTCATAATAATAGACAAAAATTGTGTTCCTTGACTAAATAATCTAGAGTTTGAGTCATGTTTATCTTTGAACATAAAATAAATTGAGAGGAATATATTTTGTTGAGTCACTAACTTGTTTATTTCTTATTTACTCTCTTAGGTGTCTGTTTGTGCAATTTATATGTATTTTAACTTATTAAAATTCGTCTAAATTTCATTATATGGTGGCTAAATTGAAGCTCATTTTAATTGTAGTGGAAATAATATTATGAAATTAATTTTATATTTTATTATCAACAAAATATAATATTTTGTAATATAATTTTAAATTTACTTTTTTTTTCCTTCATATTTCTTACATACAATACATTGATGCAATGCTCCAAATTCCGCAACTACGTCGACAAGAAAAAATAAATCGAATGCCTGTTAAAAAAATATGCAATACAATAATCAATGATTCACGATCTCTTTTGTTACTTATGCTAGATTATTCAAAAAATCTCTTTTGTTACTTATGCTAGATTATGGCTACTTGCTTTTATAAAATTCTATAGTACAAGACAACTATAACAAACGTTATTTTTTGTGATAATTATTATGCCTTTTAGTGACAATTTAAATAACTACTAAAACATTTGTTAACAATTAGATTATGGTTAGTGTATTCAGGATGATAAAAGGATTACTGAAAATTTTAGTGAGTGCACGTAAATAATCATTTTATTGTAAAAAAAAAAAACCATTTTATTAACTTTTGCCTATTAATGCTATAAATTAAATTTTTACATACTAATGCTTATTTACCACAAATTATAATCTAATAATATTTTACAAGCCATAGTTTTTTTCTAAGTACCAACCATTAGTTTATATCACAATATAATTGTTTCAAAATAAATTTTGTTGCAGTGTAAGTTAAATGCACATACTTTCTTTATCAATATGTTATTGATCCTAATGAAATTAGATTCAAATCTTTTAAATAAAATTTCAACTCAAATCTTATAAATTAAAAAATATAATTAAAATAAAAAAAATCTACTAAAAATGATTAAACAAATTTTTAATAAAGAATAATCATAAGCAAAGAAACATACATTCTCTTGGTGCTTATATATATATAAATGAATCTATTCTCAAATTTCAGCACTTAATCTAGAGAAAATTTCAAGTAAACACTAGCCACCTACCATAGTCACACACTAGACATGGGCAATCTTGTGTTGGTGTCATATATACTAAAAAGTCCCCATATCAACTGATCCCTAGCTATAACCGTGCTTATTCAAGAATATCCCCTCCATCAAAGACATGAGTTGATGAGGCTGCGTGATTAAAACTAAAAGGCAGACATCAGCACCAGAAGGAGAAGTGAAAAAATCACTTTCATTAGTAGTCAAGGACGGGCCACGGATTGTGGAAAACCAAACATCACATGCACATGATCATATGGGCAGGGTTGGGATTGGTGAAGCAAAGTAGCAGTTGATCCCACTTTGGTTTAGTCCAAGGGTGAAAGTAAAACATGGCATGCCCTCTTAAAGGCATTTATTTTTTTTATTTTATGATTTCATTTCATGTGCATCTAAATTGAAACCCGGGACCCCAAAAGCAATTCACAACAAACACTCCCCTAAGGTTCAAATGAGTTTTCACTTTCTGAGCCTCTGAGATGGGATTGGTGGGAAGCTACACACTAAGGTGCAGGAACCAAGCTAGATTACTAAGATGGACCATGATGCACATGGCAGGGGGTTAAATCTCGCTATCTTGTGGCCCCAATTAGATACCAATGTATGGTTCTCTTCCCCCCTCCCTCAGTGCAAATGCATGAATCCAACCAACTCTTGGACCCTAAACGAAATATCGGAAGAATCTTTGAAAGGTACAATTATATATGCCTCTGAACATTAAATGGTCCTACATGTTATATTGTCTTTCTGATTTTTCCTCATATTTTCCTTCCATATGTATTTTAAGTATCTTTTACAAAGTTTTGCTTGCATAATATGCCTGGAATTCGATTATTAGGTTCGAGATACTCTAACTTTAAACATTAAGATTCTCTATATATAAGATAGTTATTATTTTTAAGTAGAGTGGTCAAAAATAACTGTCCACTAATGTTCATTATATTTGGATGGTATTAAAATTAAAATATTTTTGTCACACACACACAAAATATTGTTGTAATTGGACAGTAGTTAATAGGTGTTTATCTTTTAATTTAGTCAAAATTAGTTTGGAAAGATAGAAAATATTTATGTTTTTGATATAGGGCTTCTTCCGGAGTTTGAGGTTGTTTATCTAAAGTATGTAATCTACCCTTATCTCTAGATCCAACTTGAATTATATACTAGTCTTTTAGGTGGTGATCTAATTTAATCATATCTTATATATCTTTGTGGTCTCCAAAGATAAGATATTATTAGAGTGTATCCTTCAAATTTTTGGGATATAGGACCAAGTAAGTACGAAATCATGATACATATCATTTGTGGATTGGATTAGTTGAAACTCTATCAATTGGGTCGTGGGTAGCTTTCGGCCCAACAATGATCAGATGAGACAATGTGTAAAATAAATATAGCACATGAAAATGTTTGTTATAAGATGTTTGGGGGAAAACTTTGATATGATGGTTGAAACAAAGGTGGATTTCTCCATTCTGTTTCAAATATATTCAGCTAGAGCATGATATAAAAAATCTTACTAGAAAATAAGAATGATCAAACAATTTTTAGAGAAAAGTACATTTGCATTAGGTACCTCTTGTTATTAACATATATAGCTAAATAATTGACTAACAGGAAAGAGTCATATTACTCTCTTGTCCGACGTTCATAATTAAACAAAACCTAGTGATTTCTAATCCAGGTTCTTTTACTAATTGTGAGATATTGGACAGAAATTTTAATTTCATGGGACTCTTTATTTTCTTATCTGGATACAATTGTTTTCAACCAAATTGTTCATTTATGGTTACTCTGTAGATTGGGTCATTAACTATTATTAACTACAGTTTGGTTTTATCCAGAGAAGAAAAAACCTAGTAAATAATGAAAGTTGATAAAGTCAAGGGTTATTATAAGTGCATTAACTTTTCGACTTTCTTGGAAAGCCTAAGTAAATTTCATAAGAAAATGATTGAATTTCAATGCTAAGTTACTTTATTAGGTACATAAATATTTTTCACTTTCCTTTTAGAAAGTGAAACTTTTCTGTTCCTTATTAGCTAGTACTAGTAACATCGAAACAATTCTACTTCCACCTGCAAGATACTGGTATGATATGTGAGGGCCATTGAATTAAACATCGAGATGTTATAACGTTAAGCTCTGACGCCGTTGATGCAGTGATTGAAAAATAGTTAAGCGGATCTCAATTAATTTGACTCGGAAATTTAAAAAAAAAAAAAAAAAGTTTTGATCAATTTTTATTCAATTTTTAGCTTTCCAGAAAGACAAACCCAATTTATGTCTGGCAAGTTTTGAGTTGTTTTTTTTTAAAGACAAAACTGAATATTACTAAAAAAAAAACTGGTTTTTAACAAAGGAGTGTCTCAAACCAGAAAAGAAGTACAAAGAAATACACCAAATCCTATTTGATAGATTATACGTTACGATAAGTCTAATATGTTTGAGTTGAAAAATTATAAAACTAACAAACTTGATCCGTTGATTGTAATTTGCTTTCATTTGCTTAATGTGAAGTGAAGGGTTTATAATAAATGATGCTCAACCAATCGAATTAGATCTTGCTCAACCAATCCAATTAGATCTTTTTAAATTTTTTTCATATATACTACGTACCTTCATTTCATATTCATTGTTTTTAAAAAAAAATCAAAATTATCGTTGATGTTTTACATTAATTACTTTTTATCTGTAGCTCTATTTAATAACTACAATAATATTTAATTACAAAAAAAAATACTAGAATTAAATAAGAATATTTTAATTTAACTATATTATTTTATATTTATTAGATGTTCTGTTATATGTTCACATCAGCTTTAAATATTAAATATTCTTCAATATGTACTACTAATTAGGTCTTGAATGATCGACTATGACTCTTTATTTTCTCTTCTAAGAAAATCAAAGAAAAGAAGTGCAGTACAGTCTATCTTTGGGATTGGTCTTCTTTCTCCTATCAGGACGATTGCACATTGCCACCCGCAGACAAGAACCATTTAATATATTCAATGAAGTGCTCAATTGATTCGATGATATGAAAACATTATTAAGAAATTGACGTGTTGGAAATTTTGCATAATTAATTAAAATCTGTATTAATTTGAACCCATCCATCTACTAGTATATAGAGGGAAGAGGGTACCATAAAACGTCTTGTGAAAATAAATGCAGTCCATCCATTTTTATTTTATTTTTGGCTGAATAATGCAGTCTATCCATCATCAAAGCAAAAACATGTTTTTTTTTCTCTCTCTTGAAAATCAGTTATATGATGTTAGAAGTATTTATAAATAAAAAAATGTTGATACTATAATTAAGTGATTGGATACAAATATAATTAATATTTTCAAGTTAAAATTAAATTATTTAAATAATATTTGAGTTTAATTTTTTATCATATTAAAAAATACTATTATTATTTTATCTAAAACCTCAATTTCTCTTGAATGGGCTGGACAAATTCTTATATATGTATTTTTTTTACAGTATTTTTTTGTTTTTACAGTAATGTAACATATACTTGTGTGACCCTTATGTATTAAGATCAAGATCCTCGTGTAAATGTCTAACATGATAATGCCATATGAGAGGAAAATTTTAAAAATTGAAATTAACAAGTCCTATATAAATAATGATGAAACTTATTAATTGTTTTTTTTTCTCAGAAAATGTCATTACTAGATATTAATACGAGAACATCCATATCATATGAATGATGTATAACCTTGTATACTAACCAAACTGAAATTGCCAAAATATATAATGTTATTTTTTCTATTTGACCGTGAAATTATACAAATATTGTTGTCAAATTAATTCAACTAGCATAATATTGGTTATTAATTACATGGTATTCTAAAAACTTATTTATTCCAAATGTTTACTTTGATGTGCTCCCTGAGTACGGAATTTTGTTTTTAACTCTGCAAAGTATATTAGACGAGTCCAAACAATGCTCGTCATTTTCCTCCTATAAATGAGGATTGATAGTGATGCATGCTTTGCTAGTTCGCTCGTGCTGAGAACGATGAATCACCCATGACCCATCTATGATCTAGGCCACCCTTCTCCTTTTTATATGCCTAGCTATAATTAACACCCACTTGTATGCTTTGTCTGGTATAAAAAAATGAAAGGTGAAAGAAAAGAAAAAAAAATAGTAAATAATGAGATGATTTTTAGGTTGGTTGGTAGAAGTCAGAATGAAAAGAAATAAAGTTCAAAATTTTACATCTCTTGATTTGTTATGTAGAAAGTAGAAATAAAGAAAAATTTGTATATAAAATCATGTAAATATCCTTAATAAAAAAAATAGATATGTAAGCATAAGGTTAATTTAATATTTTTATCATCTTTTGACCAACTTTCTTTCCAAAATGGAGAGATTGAGAAAATGTTGGACCACTTTTATTTTTATTATTATTATTATTATTCACACAAGAGAAGTAGCTTAATTTGATTTGTTTTCCATTCTCTTTCAACTTCTTTATGTCCAACATTTGTTGGTGTAAATCAATTGATAATACATTATGAGTTTATAAGAAAAAATTGAATTTGATTTTCACATCATACATTCTTAGAGAAAGACAATGAATTTTAAATATAACTAAATTCAAACAAAATGATTAATTTTATAATTAATTTAAAGATCAAAACTTTACGAATACTTCAAGGTCCCACTGAAAAATCAAGGAATCTAACTACGACAGTTACCCGAAAAATATCCAACCAAATTATTGCATAGAGGTTATTTGCATCACCTAAATCAATAAAAGATTTTTTGGTGAACCAATAAAGAAAATTGAATTGAAAATACTTCTTTCGTTTCAAATTATATAACGTTTTAGAGAAAAAAAAATATTTCAAAATATGTTTTACAAAATCAAGGCCACATTAAATATTTTTTCCAAAACTATCCTTAATCAATACTTAGTAGGAATTATGTATAGAAGAGTAAATGACATAGCAATTAAAGAGATAAATCATATATTAGAAAATTACTTAATATTTTATTTGAAATTCAATAAATTAATTATATTCTTTAATTCACGTGTCAAAATCTTAAAAACATCATATAATTTAGAAATAAATGAATATTTTAATACTCCCTCTATTCCAGAATATATGATGTTTTAGAGAAAAATATTTATTTTAAAATATGTCATTTTATAAAACCAATGTTATGTTAAATATTTTTTTCCAAAAATATCCTTAATAAATACTTAATGGGAGTAGTGCATAGGAAGAATGAATGAATCCTTAATTAGAGAAATAAAAAATATATTAAAAAATTATCTAATATTTTCTTTAAAATTTAATAAATTCATTATATTCATACTTACATAAAAACCTTAAACGTTCTATATTATGAAACGAAGATGCACATTGATTTTGTTATTCACATAATGCATGCTTTGCATAATTCTTTAATTAGAGTTGGCACATTGAATTTTGTTCGGCTTAAACCTAGTGAATCAAAGAATGAAATCAGGAAGGATTAACTCAGTTTTTTTAGACTGTAAATTTGGTTGCCCAACCAAATCCTATGTCTGTTAAATAGACAAATCAAAATGAACTCACTTTTTTAACTTTAAACGTTTTTTAAAATATTACTTTAAATAGTAATTTTTAAAATGATAGTTTTTAGTTTTTAATTATATATATATATTTATTTTTAAATAAATCATAATTTTATTATTGTTTAACTATCGTAACCAGGATTTGATTTTGAAATTAAGAATGATTACCACTGTTGAGTTGAGTCTCTCTCACAGTGAAAAAATGATTATACCTGGCTCAATTATATTTATAGATAGAAAAGCTCACATCATGGATGAGCGTGATCTTCTTTCTGTTTATAATAACATTAAATAACTACAAAGCTTGCACGGACGGCAGTTTCCACTCGTCCAAAATGTTAAAGGCCGGCATTAACGTCAAACACCATCAATAGATTAATTAATTAATTTTCCTTCACAGATCAAATATACCAGTTCAGCCATCATATATATACAGTCAGCAGATTAAAAGTCATGTTAGTTTTTTTTTTTATTTGAATATATTTTAAAATATGATTAGGTGGTGTGATTTGTCAGAGATATAGATTGATGTAGACTTCATTAAAACAAGTTCTTGATTAAATTTAAAATGTTAATTTTCTTATAGACAACGATGATTTTATTAAAAGTAAATAAAATTAAAGCACAAGATGCGCCTAAAATGAGAACTTTAAAACGTTAATTTAAAGTGTTTATTATTTTGCTCCCTAAACTTTTTCGAATGTATATTTATATTACTTAATTTAAATTTTGATTAACTAAAATCCCTAAACATTTTATTTTTTACCACTTTTAGTCTTTGCATTTAAGGAATATCATTGGCAGTCACTTGTCATGTCATAAAAAAGTCTCATAAAATAATCACATGATTTTCTTAAAGCTGCATTTTTAAAAAAGATGAGAAATTAAAAATAAAATTTATTAAATTACTCATAATTATCTCATCAACTTATTAATTATGTGACAAGTTACAGCAATACCAATATTTTTGTTGTTACTTTTTCACTTAATTTTGTTACTTGATAACAACAATAATATAAAAAAAATTTAAAGACTTTAACTACTTTAAATTTAGATTATTATGGATTAAAGATAGAAATAAAAAAATTAGGAACGGAAAAATAATGAACCATAATTTATAAAGAAAAGTTAAAATTATTTCGAAATTTGTAAAAATATACCTCAGTTAAATTCATATTGGTCACCCTAAAAAAGAAAAGTTCATATTACTCAGGACTCGAGAGAACCGTACGTTTAAAGACAAGGGGTTATATATGTTATTATTTGGGCTGTGTTATTATTCAAACATTTAAATATGCTTCTAGTTTTTCTCAAATAAGTGAATTTTAGTTTTAGTTTTTGTATATTTTTTAATTTAGACCTTCAAAAAGTTAAATTAATTATTTTTAGTTTTTACTATTATGTAACACTTGTAAAATGTTTGTGTTTAACAAAAGTTGGGTGACCATTCTAGGTGGCACCTACTAATTTATGTGTTAATTTGTCAGTATTTGATACTTTTAGAAAAATTCAGATTCCTAAAATAAATGCCATTTATCTACTTTAGAGTGAGAGTTGGGGGACAAAAACAGTGATATGAAATTTTGAAGAGATAAAAGTCAAAGAAAATTATTTTACATAGATTACAATAAACTTAATAGGAATTAAAAACAAAGATTTCATATTTTAGAAGATGAAAAATAATTTTTTTTACAGGGATAAAAAAAATCATTCACTTTATTGAGAATGAAACTATTTTTAAACCTTGTCCAAAAAGAATAATTTGTGTTATTTTACTTTTTAATTAACATGTCTTCAATGCATTACATGTTAATTTTTTTTACGGTGATGGCCTCGAGTATTGAACCTAAGTCCTCGTGTTTGTATTCCAATCCCTCTACCATTAGGCCGACTCTATTAAATTAAAAAATTGTATATGTTGAATGGTTGATATCTTCATTCAATATATAATTAATTTTAGGGTAAATGACAAATTTTGTTATTGGAAACATGAGACATGTCAAGTTAGTTCCTAAAAGTAATAAAATGACAAAAATCTCTTTACAAGTGTAATTTGACACCCATTTTTAGTCTAAAACTTAAAAAAATGTGTAATTAAAGCAATGATATTAACAAATTTTAAAAAATAAAATAATAATAAATAATTAAGTTTAGGAATAAAATAATAGCATAATAATTTTATGAACTTTTTTTATTGATCATTTTAGTAGTTTCAATTTTCAAGACTAAACTAACAACACCTTGCACTTTTTGAGGATAAACATGATCATTTACTCTCTTTTTTTTCTTAATTTACTCTATTCAAATGATTAAAATTGTTTGATCTGATAAATTCTATCGATTTCTTTGGTATTGGACAAAACCCAAAAAAGTTGTTAGTCATTCTTTGATAAACGTTTAATTATCAAAAAAAGATGATCAATACCAAACAAATTGATAGAAATAAAAAAATATTAATAATTTCATTTGACTATAGATCATGTTGTGTAATTTACTGATTTATTTAAATATTTTATAAAGTTCGAAAGAAAGTTGCATGATATTTATGATGAACGATTAATAAATCCTGCATTGCATTTATAGAAGAAAAAAATAATGCAAGCAACACCAATATATAAATATATATATATATATATATATATATATAAATAAAGTGCATAACACTAAAATAACATAAATAATAATATAAGTGTTATGATTTGGTTTAATTTCAAAATCATAAATTATAAATTAAATCAAACAGATATGTGTGAGAACAAAATATTCAAAAATTTTAAAAATTAATTTGATTTGATTTTCAATTTTTTTACAATTTTTTATTTTTATTTTAGATTGATTTAAAATTGAATACCTGAAAATGAGGCTTAGTTATTAGTTACTACAGTCCTATCAGAAGGACATGTTTGGATGGTTGTGCAGAAGTGCACCATGACAATTAAGGCGTCATTTGGCTGCGCTGCTAAATTTAGATGTGATTTTCGTCCAAGAGAAAAACCATTTATCGCAAACCATTCCGTATAATCCTCTCCTGACAGCTATCGTGCTCAATGATTTTGCTTGTCCCCAAATCTTTTTTTAGCGTGGTGCATTGAGAAAAACTGCGTCAAATTAGAGTAAGTCTTTACCATCCTCTTCAAAATTATTGAGGTTGTTGACTTTAGTTTTTGAGATGTTTTGAAGAAAAATGATTCATGTGCATCTCGTGCTATAGGATACATTTTTGTCCTTCTCAACCTTAAAACTCATTATCTTTGTATTTTTTCTTCTTCTTCCTCTTCTCAGTTACCAAACTTAATTTAGCCATTAATCTCCTTTTCAACCCTCGTTAACGGCCAAGTCTAATATGAAGTTGTTTATTTTGAGGTACACTCACGAAGCAATAAAAATAACCATAGAATATATTAATAAAACATTTAATGATTAAGATTTAAGAATGGTAACTGGATCAATAGGTAATTTTTTTTTTCATTTTTTCTGAAAAATGAAAAAGAAATGAACTCAGCACCGTTTCAAATACTTCTCCGATCCTCGCAAAGAAAAAATCTAGACTTCCAGAGGCCCCTACTAATTTGTTTGATGATAGCAAACAAGAATTGTGAACAGACTTCACTTTCCAATTTCCTGGAGGTTCATTATCTCTTTTTCATTATTTATATTTGTAGATAAGCTTCGACTGATGAAGTTGATGATTATCTTTTCATATTTTAAGTGCTGAGATCTTCGGGAAGTAAAAGGAAATTGTACAAATAACAAGGTGGATTTTTTCATGAGAGGAAGAGAAAAAAGAAAAATAGAGGAGAGGTGGATTTTTACCCTATCTCTTTCGTAAACTCTCTCTCCTACAGTAGCCGGTGGAACGGCACCACCACCACCACTGGCACTGGATCGATCTGCGAAGAAAAAGAATCATGTTTGTCGAGGACAACAACAGGGACGTCTTCTCCGTTCCCGGCAAGGAAGAAAATTGCATAGTAGAAATGTTATTGACCAAGCTATTAAAATGACAGAGGAGAAACACCAGTAGATATGGAAGTTTCGTCCTGGCCTCCTGGGTTGGGGAAGAAGAATTAGGAAAATATGAGACTCGCCCGTAATTTGAGGCTTTTTTTATTATAAATTTTATATAATTTCATTTTGAAATAAAAAATGTTTTTTTTTTCCGGTGACCAACCTGCCTCACCGGTGGAGAATTTTTCAGAAACTTCACCGTAGACAGCACCCCTCGTTAACAAGCAACAAAATTGGTCCTGATAATAATCAAGTGAATGAGGAAAACATTAGACACAACGTGTGCTTCCACAAATAAAATGTTCTCATTTGACGGTGTCACCAACTTCATATTTTTCACTAAAATCAAATTAGCATACCCAAAAAAATACCATTTAGAGTTAAGCTCAAATACAATTTTAGTTTTTCTATTTTATTTAAATTGTAATTTTGGTCTTTTTATTTAAAAATAGAAATATTTAATCATCTATTTTAAAAAATTTACAATTTTGATTCAATCATCAATTTTATCTATATATTTCTTATATTTTAATTAACTATTTTATTTATTAATGATACTTTAAAAGAATATGTTAGGTCTAAATTTAATTATATTAAAATATAAAAAATAAAATGTAAGCAAATGATTAAACCATAATTATTAATTTTTAAAAATAAAAGAATCAAATATCTTTATTTAAAATAAAAGAACAAAAAATAGAAATTAAAAAACATAAAAAAAACAAAATTGTATTTAAATCAAATATATCTTGTTCCCATGAAACACATTGACATTATTTTAAAATTAATGTTAGGTAGATTAGTACAAACAAATCGAGTCTTGGAGCTTCTCACTTAATGGCACACATGCCTTGTTAGAAATCATTTCTTTCCACACATGCTGGTGGTGTTGCGATAGTCATGCTAAGGAAAAGTCCGTAGGAAAAGATGGATAATGGTATAAATCCTACAATATATTTGTAGCTATTTTATACTGTGATTTTCAGTTGCGGAAGTAAAAATTTTGTAAAAATTTTATTAAAAGGGGTTGAATATAAAAAAGTTATATCATAAATAAAAATATATGAAGACAATAAAAATCTAATATATAAAAGAGACAAATTGCAAACTACATACAGGCAAACAGGGTGGATTGATGAATAAGTTAACAAAGTCTAACGTGTCTTAATAAAATAATTCATAATTTAAAATTAAATTCAAAACAACAATATGAAAATAATAGATAAAAAAGACATAATCAGGTTTAACTTGAAAAACCCAATTGAATAAAAAATTAAAACGTCCAAATTAGATAATCAATCCAATGGACAACTCTACTATAATAATATAACTTTAAATCCTAATGGAGAGTTAAGAATCAGACTTGTCAAACGTTTCTATATGATCTCATAACAATTCTCTCAATGATACAAACCTAAACTTTCTAAAACTCTAGCATTATTTGGAATGGAATACATACTATAAATACAAAAATATGTTTCTATTTATATTAATTTAAGCATATGAATTTAACCAATTTTTGAATGCAATCCTAAAAATATTTTATCATATTATGCAATGTAATTTTAAATTAAGATATTTTATATTATGTAATACAATCTTAAAAATATTCTATCATATTTTTTAATACAATATTAAAAATGTTCGAACTTATTTTTAAATACAATTTTAAAAATATTTTATTTTATTATGTAATATAATATTAAAAATTTCTATTATATTATGCAATGTAATCTTAAAAATATTTTATTTTATTTTTTTAATATAATATTAAAAATATTATATCTTATTATATTATGTAATACAATTTTTTTATTAAACTATTTTTTAATTTTTAATATATATATATATATATATATACAATAAAATTTATATTAATAAAATTTTAGGATGGCAGTGCTCACCCTAATCGTCAGTGTCCGCCTCTGGTTATTCTAGCCTGTCATGTTATCACTCTTTTTTCATAAATATGTTATAGTATCAGTATATCACTCATGTGTGTACGCTAAAAAATAAATTTTAAATAAATTAAAATATAGAAATATTAAAATTGTATAATTTTAATTTAATAAATGCCATATTAATATTAATATTATTATTATTATATAGTTCAATGAAACATATGATGAAAAAATTACAATGAGAAAACAATTATCTATAAATAGAAAGTTTTAATAATTATAACACAGTTAATTAAAAATTCATAACCATCAACTACTTAAAATGAATATTTTATAATATGATATATCAGGAAATATTGAGAATGCTATCACATAATCTTTAAACTTCTGTTATAAATAAAATTCAAATAATTTTCACTTCTATCATTTATAAAGTTTGTCAACAGTTTTTTATCTGTTATATATATATATCAAGTTTATACACTAAGAAAATTAATATATTTTATTAAAATTAAAATATTAATTATATTCAAAACAAAAAATAATTCAATATTTCTTTGTAAGTAACTAAAAAATTTAAGAATGTGCAATTAGTGCTTTTTAATTAATTTTTCTAAATATTAAACAAACATAATGTTTTCACGTATTTGATTATTAGTGATTTTTAAAAGGTCGAATAACGAGAGAGTCAAAATGATCTGGTTAATTATGCTATTTCTGAATTTAGTGTTACTGTTCAACACTGTGGTTTGTTGTTGCAAAGTTTACCAAACTTTAGAGATTGTTTATAATTAAACAAACCCTTTCTATTTCGAGTTTTCGTCTTGTATTGCTGTCAATCTTTATTTAGCAATAAGATCAAATTAATTACACTGATCACTTCTGAGGTTTATGCTTATTATATGTATTATTCTTCCGTTTTAGAACATTATTTTTAACCCCTGTCTCAAATGACATCCTGATTCCGTTAAGTTATTTAAAAATAAATAAATTAATTAAATATAATTTTATCATAAACCAAATTTGTTCCTCTCAACAACATTGAGAGATTAGGGTTGGAGTGTTCATTTCTCAGACCACAACCTTCTTTGGCTGGATACTCCATCATCTGATCTAACCGCCTCCCCCACCCTCATTGTCGGTGCTCGCCACCTCCTCCATGCCAAATCTGCTTTCTACTCATCAAATCAACATCTGGTCTCGAACTGTGGGAGACATAGATGCGGCGTCGAATAAGAAGGGCAAGGAACTTGAGGTGGTGGTCACAACCTCAGAAGGTGTTTTTGGGTTTAGGGTTGTTTGTGCGTGAGGTTCCAATTCATGAGGGGATCGGACGCGTGGTTGGTTTCGTAGTGGTGGCAATGCGATTCGAAATAGGATTCAACGAGGGTGGGAGAAGCATTATTCACGCGTTCCTCATCTTTTTCGCGAAGTAGTTTGAAGCAATACGTGGATTCAGACCTGACTTGATTTAAAATTCTTGATGTGTAATTATTTGATGTCAACTAAAAAATCCTGACAAAAAACAAAAATTAAGTACGCACAAATATGATATTCATAGTATTTTTTTTGTGTTCTTGAGGTATTCTGCAAATAAGGATCCTCTGTTTGCAAATGTTAAATGAAAGCGATGATAGTATTTTTGATTTAAAAAAATGTTCAATAAAACTCATGTGCTAGTCAGATGACCTTTCTTCTTCAACGTTGTTTACGTTCAAAATATCAAAAGAGAATATGCATAATTTACTCTAATAATAATATAACTCAGTTTCTATAAAAAGAAATGATTTCTTATTACAATTTTTATTTTACGATTCTATCTAGAGATCAAAAAAATAAAATGGAGTAACCTGCGTTGCGAAGGACGTTAGGTTAAAACATAACATAACGGAGACTGACGGCGCGTAAAGGGTGGGGACTGACGTGGACGGCGGGGCCGTCTTAGTGAAATGGTCTCCATCATGTGGGGCAGAGCTGACATTTGAGAGTTTCATTAATCTCTTATTTTACAATAATTAATCTCATTCCACGTGCCCATTAGCATTTCTCACGCGCTTCTTAGAGTGAACTGAAGTTGCAACTTGCAACATGAAAGAAGAGATAAATAGATAGATATTGTGTTCGTTAATTATCACTCCTTTTGACTTACTTACCCGTACGTCAATCCCATAATTTTCCTGAAATTATGACTTTATTGTGGATGCATTGGATGTAGAGTGTAGGTACTAAACTTTCAATGCAGGTTACTATATTTCGGCTTTGTAGGGCTTCTCTACTCTACTCTTCTCGCTATAATCAAAGTCAATGTGTAAGGCATAAACCTATTTATGATTTTACTTCAGCACGATTTTATTTATTTACAAATTTTTCTATTGTGTGTCTATATATATGTGATAAAAAATTAAAATTAAAAAATATTTTATTCATAATATAAAGTCAATACTTACCTTTTAAAGTATCAATTCAAAGCATTTAGTTGAACCATTAAAAATTTAAAGCATTTAATAATGTGTGTTTAAATTTTTAATTAATATTGTGTTTATGGATAATTTTATATTTTTCCATAACATTTTCTATAGCTCTTCCTACTTACTAAATAAAGAAAAAAACTAAATATATTTTATATGTTTAATATTTTTATATAGAATATCATGAGGATTAATAAAAAATAGCATTTTATGATTCATATAAACTTTTTTAATTGATGAAATTATTCAAACATTTTATCATTAAACTTAAATAATTTAACTGATCATTAAAGTAAAATTGAAGTTCTTAACTAGTTGTTACAATAAAGTTGAGGCATTAATTTTTTCTTAAAATTTCTACGCATGCATGAGTGTTATTATTTTAAAGTAAATAAGATTTAATCCACTAAATTCAGTATAGTGGCGGGGGATTGGGACTAATATGCATGGAATTATAAATTTAAATTTTGGTGCACTCATTATACATAAAAGATAACTAAATAAAATTTACTTAACGCATTACTATTTAATGCAGTAGAGTTGGTACAGTGGTGAAAGTTTAAATAATTTTTCCGGATTTTTAGTCCCGTTGAATTTTAAAAAATAAAATTTAAATAATTTGTATGTAATTTAAAATTTATTATCGTCTTTGTAAAAATAATTTTACGAATACTTGGTATACATTTATTAGCAGTAACTTCTTGAATGAGACCCATAATAATCACCTTCGACATGTCTCCTATAACCCAAGAAAATAATTAAGCTATAATACTTTAGCGATGTTTATTTATTTATTTAGAAAGCTTCTACTGATAAAAAAGAAAGCTTCTACGATCTCTTACCCGCAACGTTTATACCACAATTATTTAGTAGAATATCACAGAGAATATATATATATATATATATATATAGAGAGAGAGAGAGAGAGAGAGAGAGAATGGGAAAGCATACTAAAAAATATGAATTGGAAGATAATAAATTCAATGCGCTAAGCAAGGAGAATATCAAAGAAGAATGATAAAAAGATTTTAAATGAGCATAACAACTTTTTTTTTCCTAATGCAAAGACCAAGTTGTGCAAGATTATAATGTTTGATATAATAATTTTTTTAGCACAAAGACCTAATTTTGAGGTAATCTGTTAGCCTATATGTGATATCAACGAGTACTATTTCTATATAATGTCACAGATGCATTCCATTGGACATTTGCATATATAAGAGCTTGGCCCTACAAGGTTTTTCCCGAGTCGTATTTTCCGCACAAATTCTTTTCTTGTCATTCTTACATGAGAATTTGTCTATATTGGGATGTGCATAGTCATCAATAGTGGTAGAAGTTGTCACTTAATGACAACCCAATGTAGTTAATAATAGTAATCGAATCATGTTCAACAAATTTTGTATGGATATTCTCCTTCGACATTGGATTTATTATTTAATTTGTCTATATTGGGATGTGCATAGTCATCAATAGTGGTAGAAGTTGTCACTTAATGACAACCCAATGTAGTTAATAATAGTAATCGAATCATGTTCAACAAATTTTGTATGGATATTCTCCTTCGACATTGGATTTATTATTTCCGCTTTAATCTCCATAGATTTATGGTTTTTTTAATCGGTGAAAACTTTCCTTTTCTTTTTCTCTCGTAACTGCTAGCTTATTTTCATGTGAATTTATCGAGATAGTAACAATGAAGAAGGCGTAATTTTTTTGGGAGAACTTTTTTATGATAACGTCGGTTGAAGTTTGACTTTGTCATTGACCTCTTTATGGCCTCAAATAAGATGTGCTAGTGTGGTGTGCATTCCATGACTTGCTTCCTTAGGCATCTATGTAGGAGTCCAGTCCTAAAAGGTTTTTCCTTTAATTACACTTTTCACACAAATCTTTTATTGTCCTTTTTATATGAGAGTCTACTTGTATTAGAATGTCCATAATCATCATATGTGGTAGAGGTCGCCAGTATTGGTGTGACCCTTTATGGTTAATAATGGTAAATTATGTCTAACAAATTTTGTAGGGATATTTTTTTTTGGTTAGTATATCGAATTTGTTGTTTTTTAAGTAGTTTTAATATTAGATCTTGAATTTTAGATATAATCTTTACTAGATCTTTCAAGTAAAAAGATATTCAACACGAATAATGAATTTTTGGAAAAAAATCATGGTTTTCAAGTAAAAAG
Organism: Glycine tomentella; assembly: GCA_007407185.1. NCBI lineage: Eukaryota > Viridiplantae > Streptophyta > Magnoliopsida > Fabales > Fabaceae > Glycine > Glycine tomentella. Next base: position 5,223,056 of record PYAF01004503.1, read on the forward strand.
ATATTCAACATGAATAATGACTTTTTGGAAAAGAACCATGAAGATATGTACGTTAAAAAAAATAATATTTTTTCTCTTTTTTTAATATTTTAAAATGAGATTTATCATTAAAAAAATAATTTTTTTTTAATTCTAATTGACACTCACATTCAAAAAAAAATAATCTAAAATTCTAATTTAAAATATATCACTAAATATCCTGATTGTTCTGGCTTTTTGAATTGGTGAAAACTATCATTTTTTTCTTGTAACTACTAGCTTATTTTTGTGCGAATTTACTGAGACGGTGGCGGTTAATAAAGCCTGGATTCCAGGGAAAATTATGTCATAGTAGTGTCCGTGGAAGTTTGAATTTCTACCCTTGCCATTGCCACTTTATGTTTAATTATCGAAATATGGATTGGTAAAGGACAAGCTCTAGTAATGTAATGTAACTATAACATCCACGTGAGATACATATGAGATGGAGACCCCCTTCCTCGTATTATATATTATAATAGATACCATTGAGCCAAAACTTTCCAACAATCAATAATCTCAAGTAAGATGTGTTAGTAATGTGACCATAACATCTACTCAAGGTATATGAGAGATGGAGACCTTTGTCCCTCATATTATTTATTATAACATATACCATTGAGCCAAAACTTTCCAACAATCAATAATCTCAAATAACATATGCTAGTGTGGTTGATAAACCAGTGTTTATATATAGATGTAGGAAGATCTGTTTGGGAAGTAAGAAGTTCCCTTGACATCTCTTCATCTGTAAAGAATTGTCGATGTGAAAACACAGAGACAAAAGGCTGATCTTTGAATAGGAAAAAGAGTGGATCCGCGGGATCCCAAATGAATGCTGCCGTAGACAATATGTGTAGGAGCTCAGCCCTAAAAGGTCTTTCCTTTAGTTGCACTTTTCACACGATTCTTTTATGATTCTTACATGAGAGTCTACTTGTATTAGAATGCCCATAGTCATCATGCGTGGTAGAAGTTGTCATGTATTGGTGTGATCCGATTGTAGTTAATAATGGTAACTGAATCTCGACTAACAATTTTTGTAGGGACATTCTCTTTGATTATTGCATTCAACTTATTGCTTTATGATTTACTCTTCCTAGATTTATGACTTTTTGAATCAGTAGAAGCTTTTTTTTTCCCCTTTGTAACTACTAGCTGATTTCCGTGTGACTTTACTTAGACGGTGGCGGTTAATAAAGCTTGATTTCCAAGGATAATTACTTTCGTGGTAATGTCGGTTGAAATTTGACTATCTGTCACTGCCCCTTTATGCTTAATTACCAAAATATGGATTGATAAAGAACCAGTTTTGATAATATAATTAGAACATCCACTCGTGAGGTACATAAGAGATGGAAATCCCCCTCCCTTGTATTATATATTATACCATACACAAGTTGAGCCAAAAATTTCCAATGATCTCAAATTAATTTTGAGCCAAAGATAAACAAATTGACCATGTGCGTGTTAATTGTATTAAAGTACATTTCGATAGACTTTCCTATAGTTGTGACAAAGGTTAGAAGAACACTTTTATCATAAAATAACAACGAGAGCAAATTCACTTTAATGTTAAAATAAAGCTTATTTACCTTTAAAAAAAATATGAAAACTAAGATCATAAATGAATTAAAGAAATAAACATCTATAACTAAACACTACTATTTTTCCATTTTTCTAAGCATATCTACGGAATGTTAATTAGCAATTAATGAAGATACTCATGGTCCTTACCATGTAGCCAAATTCACCTATAAGGTCTATCCCATCATCGCCTAGAAATAGAGTAATGTAGAGTCTATACAATTTCCATAGCTGTATTGCGTGTACTTAATTTAAGCTTTTAACGGAAGTAACAATGAAGTATTAGCGGCGCGCAGTGGTATAAAATAAAATAAACTCACAAAGTCCAAACATATTTTCCCGATATTGAATCCTTTTTCTCTTTGGGAAATGTTAATATGTTATACTATTATCCTTCGCAAAATATAAAAAAAGACTGGTATACCGTCAACTCAAATAAATAATTTAATCTTAATTAGATATTATTACATTATTCAATATTTCAAATAGTTATTAAACTTAATCAAACAAGTAGTTATTTTTTTTTACAAGCAGCAATAAAAACTTATTTGTTAAATTAAGTGAAACACAGAAATGGAAACAAAGTAAAACACAAATATGCATTTTTTTGGATCTTATCTGTTAGAGGAGGTTGCGTGGAGTTTCATTGGGGTTCGAGCTCGGTCACGAGCGTTTTCTCCTTTTTCGTTTTGTGAAATATTTTATAATTTTTTCCAGGTTAAATATTTTTATTCCGAGGACATTTTAAAAAAAGAATTAAAAAAAGAAAGGATTGTACTTATAGACACATATACTACTATTTTATAACTATATAATAATTGATTGATATTTGGGTGCGAGTCATGTGAGAAGTGAGGGAGATGCAGTAGAACTAGTTACAGTAGAGAAAGGAAACAGAGAATAGAAGAGAAAGGAAAAGAGAGGGTTTGGTGAGTTAGCAAACAGAAAGGATGAAGAGGGAGCGCGAGCAGCTTGGTTCCAACGCAGGGACCTCAAGCTGCGGTTATTCAAGCGGAAAATCGAATCTTTGGGAGGAAGAAGGAGGCATGGACGAGCTTCTTGCGGTGGTGGGTTACAAGGTGAGGTCATCGGACATGGCGGAAGTGGCGCAGAAGCTGGAGCGTCTTGAGGAAGCCATGGGAAATGTCCAAGATGACCTCACGGAGCTTTCAAACGACGCCGTTCATTACAACCCTTCCGACATCTCCAACTGGCTCCAAACCATGCTTTCCAATTTTGACCCTCTCCCCTCCGAAGAGCCCGAGAAGGATTCCGCCTCGTCGGACTACGATCTCAAGGCTATTCCGGGGAAAGCAATATATGGAGGTGGTAGCGACGCGCAACCAAACCCTAAGCGCGTGAGAACAGACGAGTCAACGCGCGCGGTGGTGGTCGTTGACTTGCAGGAGAACGGAATCCGCCTCGTGCACAGCCTCATGGCGTGCGCGGAGGCGGTGGAGAACAACAACCTCGCCGTGGCGGAGGCGCTGGTGAAACAGATCGGCTTCCTAGCCTTGTCGCAGGTCGGAGCTATGAGGAAAGTCGCAACCTACTTCGCCGAAGCGCTCGCGAGGCGAATCTACAGAGTCGTCCCTCTGCAGCACTCTCTCTCGGATTCTCTACAGATTCACTTCTACGAAACTTGTCCTTACCTCAAGTTCGCGCACTTCACCGCGAACCTGGCGATTCTCGAAGCGTTCCAAGGGAAAAACCGCGTCCACGTGATTGATTTCGGAATCAACCAGGGGATGCAGTGGCCGGCGCTGATGCAAGCCCTTGCGCTTCGCAACGACGGTCCTCCGGTTTTCCGGCTAACCGGAATCGGACCGCCGGCGGCGGACAACTCCGACCACCTCCAGGAGGTAGGTTGGAAGCTCGCGCAGCTGGCGGAGACGATCCACGTGCAGTTCGAGTACCGCGGCTTCGTCGCAAACAGCCTCGCCGATCTCGACGCTTCCATGCTCGATCTCCGAGAAGACGAGTCCGTAGCGGTGAACTCCGTCTTCGAGTTTCACAAGCTCCTCGCCCGCCCCGGCGCGGTGGAGAAAGTCCTCTCCGTCGTTCGGCAGATTCGGCCGGAGATCCTCACCGTCGTCGAGCAAGAAGCGAACCACAACGGACTGAGTTTTGTCGACCGGTTCACCGAGTCACTGCACTATTATTCAACTCTATTCGACTCGCTGGAGGGTTCGCCTGTGAACCCGAACGACAAGGCCATGTCGGAGGTTTACTTAGGGAAGCAAATCTGCAACGTGGTGGCGTGCGAAGGAATGGACCGTGTGGAAAGGCACGAGACGCTGAACCAGTGGCGGAATCGGTTCGGTTCGACCGGGTTTTCTCCGGTTCACTTGGGTTCGAACGCGTACAAGCAGGCTAGCATGTTGCTCGCGCTTTTCGGGGGTGGGGATGGGTATAGAGTGGAAGAGAACAATGGGTGTCTCATGTTGGGATGGCACACTAGGCCCTTGATTGCCACCTCCGTGTGGCAACTCGCTGCAAAACCGGTGGTTGCTGCTCACTGAGTCGACTCGCCGATTCCTCAACCAGCTTTTTTATTTTATTTTATTTTTTAAATTAATTTCTAATCATGCCCACCGAAAAAAAAAGAAAAAAAAAAAAAAGGAACTTGTGGGGATGAGAGGGCAGTTTGTAAATGTGCTATGCTGAGCTGTGAGCACTGATTGCATGAGACTGAGACCCACCATTATCTATTTTCCTGCCCCAACTTATGTCTCTCTGTCCAACCCTTAATTTACTTATTTTGGATTTGCCTTAGGGTTTTCATTTGTAAACCTTGATTTTATTTTACTTGGCTTTCTTTTGGGATGGGTTGGGTGGAAATCTCTTGTAATTTTTCAGGGTTGGGAAATCAAAAGGCTTAATGTGTATTTATTGATCATGGTTTAATTAATATATTAGTAGTATTATGTAGCTTGCTGGTGATATAATAAATTAGAATCTATTTTTAGTGTTTCCTTTTATTTGAAGCAAGTGATTTTTTGATGAATGGGATGGGTATGAGCCATCATTGTCAAATTAAGAATGATGGTAGCCCTCTGTCTGGGCCATGGAGCCGGCCAGCTTTGATTGAATTGGTATGACAGACAAGTAACCAAAATGGAGAATCCGCGGCTTGTTGCATTGCATTAGCACGGATAAAGCACCTTGCCTTGTGCGGCATATATTTCAAGAGTTGAGTGATACACAGCATCAAAGTGGATGGAACTGTAACTGCAAACGCATGTATTTTGCATAACAAAATTACTGCAATCTCAGCCGAGATCCCTTTTGTGTCAGACAAAGTTCAGTCATCAGAAAGTGAAAAATTTAAATTAAATTAAATTATAATTCAAAAACAAAAAGGATCACCCACTTTTTTAATGTCCAAGATCTTCCTAATGCTATCCCCCCCTTAAAAAGTTTCACTTTTAATGGTTATTCCCTTGTAATTATTGTCCTACAGATTGATTGCCATACTTTTTCCACCTTTTCAAGTTTCAGTACTTTCTCTCCTTTGCCGGTTATATCAAAATCATCTGGGTTTATTCCATAGTATGATCTGATTTTCTGTATATTGATGATGGTGATAACTGGTCTTGTACATAACTTTGCTGTTTATTAATATCCCCTAAATACCTAACCAAGAAAGTATCTTAAATAAAGCAGCATAAGATCATTGGTCAAGGCAAGAATCAAAATCACCATTGGCTAATTCCTTTATTAACTCAGTGATAACTTTGATTGTACTTAGCCAGCTGCAGAATATTAGTATAGTATTGGACTTTCCAGGAATCTCGAGTTCCTGAGATCATCTGTCAGAGGAAACCTGCAAATTTTTTCCTGCCTTTCTCTAGACTTATCCCCTCTCTAATATTTTAAATTATTTTCCCTCAAATTTAAATCTGAACAGTCTGGCAAGTGCAGAATGAACCATCAATATCGCATGGAATACTCTACTTACTCTATTATATTCTAGTGTAGTAATTAAACCAAAACAATAAATGACCTAAGCATTCTCAGGTGTAGACTCTGTGAATTTGCAATTCCAATTTCCTCCAACTAGTAACGTATTTGATCAGTATCTATAGCCTAACCCCTCCCAGTTGGCCGGGCACTCAGTCCATTAGAATAAAACTAAATGATAAGAGAATATCTTCATTTCATTCCTACATAGATTGCTTCTAACCACTCAAATGTTAATTTAGCTGACCCATGTCATATCACAAACTACAAATTGATTAAAGTTAGGAAAAATTTTAAATTGAACAATAATTGAGTGATAACAAGCACAAAACTTAAAAATGCAATAAGGTGACACTTCCCTCCATGCCCACCAGGGTGAGAAGGAACAATCATATGAACCAAAAGAGACTGCCTCATCAGCATGGATCATTTAATTATGTTTTTATTTTGCAGGCCAGTAGACGAGTCAGTGAATGAAAGATCCATATGTAGCACTCACGCTCATATTGATATTGGTTTCTACGTATTGGGCCATCTTACTTGGTATATGTTTGCCACCTTCTAATGGTATAAATAATGAACCATATACTATATACACATGTTACTTCCTACTTGGTCGGGCCCCCACCTTTTCTTATTCTAATAGCATTTCCACTGTTGAGTGATCTTAAAAAGTTTTCTGTAGCTGCTCACATCAGTTACCTATTTTAATTCTCCACATGCGGCTGTTGCTTTTATTATCTTTTTCTCCTCGCCCTTTTCTACCGACGAGAAAATATGAGGTCTCTTTCAGTTACACACATCAGCCACAATATTTTAAAAGGAAAAAAGATGGAGAAAAAAAAAGGTATCTCCATAAAATCTTTTTAACAATTATGAGTGAGTGGTAATTAGAGAAGCCAAGTGAAACCAAAATTGCTGCTTGCTGGGGCCTTCTCTTGGATCATGGAACTAATTATGCAAAAAATTGAGTGAGGGGTTAACTTCGTCAAAGACATTATTGGTATGCGAATTCTTCAAATTGTGGAAGCTGTGGTTGACAACCAGGACATACATATAAATCACATCTATTTTCCATTTAAAGTCAATTCTGTTTGAGCCTATTAAATTATTAAACAATAAAATTTTCTCTTGATAAAACAGTTGCATGCTGAGAATTCAAATTCGAATTCAAGACTACAAGTTAAGTTAAAATAATCTCGTATCAGTTGATAAACGCGCTTAGTGCTACATACATAGATGTATATAGAAGTCAAGGTGTTTGTTAAACAAGATGGATTATTGGAACTTAAGATGGTGAATGATAATGCGGCGGTGCCTCAGCATAAATGTGTGTGGGAGTTAGGTGTGTGGAGAGTCACATTGGTTATGATGGACAATGTCTGAATCACTCGTGTGGTTAGAACAGTTAAGCATGTGGGGGACCTGAATGTGACCTTGCTCAATGCTGAATTGTTTGTGCATGCCCTTTGAGCTTTGTTTGACCATAACATCGCTTGGACCTCTCACCCTATCTATCTCCCATTCTTCCACGTTTTTGCTTCTCTTGGTTTTCCTTTTCTTTATGAGTTTCCTAAAATCCATATATAGCCCACTTTTTTTTCTTTTTTTTTATCACCATCCATACATACCCAGATGGCTATTTTATTTTCATGGGAGACCTTGTTCATCCTTATCCACTTCATTGTACGAAGTACGAACGGATACTTGTTTCCTATTCTAAACTTCCTTGTAGTGTGCATTCGTTATATTATTTTGGGGACGCAGGAATAAAATTAAAGAATGCCACGTTTCGTTAGCGGATAAAAAAATATAGAAATGAATTGTGCTTGAAACATGAAGAATGTGTTGTCCTTAATGCAAAATTTTGCCACTCTCGCTGTTTAATTTCCTGCAGGGTTTCATTAATAAATTCTATATCACTTTGTCGTATGAAAGTTTTATGTTTATCTTTCTTCATAAATTTGATAGCACCTGACCTATTTAATGTTTCTGAAGGGGGAATTATAGATAAACCAAATGCTTCAACTAAACTCTTCTAAAGGAAGGAGATACATAAAGTGAGAAGAAATGACTTGTTTGCTGATGATTTAAATTAAGTTGAGTTTCTGAGATAAATTCTGACTTTTTTATACAATTTTATTTTAAAGAAGTTAAATCTAGAATTTTCGCGTGACAATGTGATGTGAAATTTTAGCATAAAAATATGCATTCCCCATTTTTCTAGTATGTTAGGATGAGTGGATGTCACAATTAATTATCTATATCCGTAAATAAAACTATATATAGAATGAATTTGGGAAGTTTATTTTCCACCTTCCTAGAGAAAGCATGTGTTTTACTTTTACACTCATTTATTAAACAAGATGAGACTGGATAATGAAATACCCGTACAATAAATAACCAACACGTTATATTACTTAAAATACTTTTAACTATTTAAATAAAATTTAATTTTCCTGCAAAAAATTAATTTAATTAATATTAAAAATTTAATTAGTACTTACTATTATAATTTTTTCCAATAATTTGTTTTTTTAAAATATTCTTTACATTTCTTTTATTTTTTAATAAACTAATAGATATTCACAAGTACCCATACATATTCATAAATATCTGTCGAACTCGTACTACATTAAAGAAAAATATTCATTCGAAATATTTTTATTAACTGAATACATTATAAACCTATGATAAGTGTAACATCCTAGGAAAATAAATATATATATATATAATTAAATAAATAATTATAGTTATAAATATAATAACCTCAAATTATATAAACTTATAATAATAAGCTTTAAGAAGAACAAATAAAATTATGTTTTAAAACCTCCAGCAGTCCCGTAGAAATTTCCTAAACTATCTAAATATCTTGCACATTTTTATGTTATCTACAGGTGGCAATAGGAGAAACAAATCAACAAAAGCAGCTTCAGAAATGTTCCACGTTGCCCCTACCATTTATGAAAGGAATATTAGTAATGATGAGTTACATAAGAAAATCTAGATATTTCCTAGTAACTAAGTTTCTTTCCAACCAAATCTCTCTCCATCCTAA
>PYAF01004503.1:5231784-5260998 GCA_007407185.1 Glycine tomentella
TATCAGTCCTTCATATTTTGTAAATTTTATGAAGAAGAATTTTATGGATACATGTTCTTGTAAAATTTTAGTTCTCCTATTTCTACCTCAATTTATGTTTCTCGATAAAAAATAAAAGGATAAAATAAATAAATTTAAAATAAGCAAATAAATAAATAATTAAGTGAATAAATAAATAAAATAAGTGAGGATGTTACAATAAGAGCTCAAGAGTAAAGCCCATGCACTCTCCGCATCCTTAGCTCATAACCTTTTAAGTTAACCTTTTCTTTTTAAATTATAAGATTGACAATGTTTAAAACTATTTTGAACTCTTATCATTTTTTATATAAAACTTTTGTAATTTTTGTTTAATGATCAAATATTGTATTAAAAAATTTAAAATAAATAATGTTCTATGAAATGAGATGCTAAGCGAGGACATTTATAAAAGTATTGGAGATAAAAAAATGAAAGAATAATAATAATAATAATGTCATAAATTTAAACTCTATTTTATATGAAAAAGGCTATAATTAAGCTAGTACAACAAATTTGTACCAAACATTTCTATTTTAGTTGAACAAATTCATAAATTAGTTAAATAAATTATAAGTTAATAACTTATCAAACACACTTTACATTTGTACACTCAAAAGTACAAAGTTTCAATGTACTACGTGGCATTTTGATCTTTGATTAATTATGTGTACGCTAAATCTATACAAAATTTGTAAGTGCAATTATAGTTCTACGGATGAGAGACATCCCTATTCCCTAGTCCATCGGTGATGAGAACAATAACATGAAGTACTTTCGGATCTGGTTAAGACCGGATTTTTTTATATTGACAATTGACAAATATTATTTCTTAATTTTAATTATTGTTAGCGAGAACGATTGGATCTGCAATTATTCTTTTAATCAATTTAGAATATTTTTAATGCTAAATTTTGAATAAAATTTTTGAACTTAAGATTTGATTTTCACTAGATCTTTCGTAAAATATCGAATATTAAGAATGAATTCTTATAAAAGAGTCTCAATATCTATATATTATTTAAAAATAATTTTTTTTCTTTCTTTCTTTAAAATTTCAAAATAATATTTATTACTAAAGAAAAATAAAAGAAATTTTAAAAATTTTCAATCTTAAATAACAATATAAAATCTATCAAAAAATAGTCTTCACATAAATAACTAATTTTATATCTCCTATAGCTAATTCTTCTTGATTCTTCTATCTATCATCAAGGTCATTTGGGTTAATAATATTGAAATTGACAAAGTGGTCCTATTGACATTTGACAATTGGGAAGAGCAAAAATACCATAAAACCATATATTATCTTAAAAATACATCGTTTCTTAAAACTATTGGAAGGGAAATTAGCAGAGCTTGTAAAGAGTAATTTTTCTTTGGTTAAAATATTGTTTTTTTTCTTTGGTTAAAAATTTAGTATATTTTTGGTGCTCATAAAATTGAAATTTGTAAATTTGATGTTTTTTTATATTCGTTATACATATAATTGATAAAATAAAGTAATGGATGTAGTTTGAATTTGAATATTCAATACTTTTTGTAAAAAAAAATAATACATTTTAATTTTGAGAATAAAACCATACTAAAAAATTTATTTTTTTAAATACATTTTTATAGTTATGAGTTAAAAAAGACATATTTTAACATTTTGATTTTTTATGATCTAGTGGAGCTCAAATGATTGGTAAGGTTACTAGATGTATATCTGTGATATGAGGACTCTGCTGGTCCAATTCGACGATAAAGGTGGAATTATCTTTAAAGCTACTTTGAATGGTTAATTAAGGAAATGGATAGATTTTAATTTTTTTTTATCATAATGTATATTTTTTTAAAAAATTATGAAAATCATACTTTAATATACAATTTCACAACGAAGAAATCATATATTAAAATATAATTTCATATTTCATTTGTTTAAAATATTTTTTTCTCTAAAATCTGAAATCGTATATTGAAATATAATTTTAGTTTTTTTAATGAAATCATATGTTAAAATATGATTTTTAAAACAATTATAAAATATGTTAAAATCACAAGTTAAAATATGATTTTTAAAATAATTAAAAAAATGTTAAAATTGTATGTTAAAATAGATTCCACCTTATAATAAAATAAAAAACTGACATTATATGTAGATATATGATTTCAGTCTAATGATTTTTTAACCAATAAAATTGTGCTTTGAAACAAGATTTCTTCATAATAAAACCATATTTCAAAGTAAGATTTATTTATTTTTGTAATTTTTAAAATATTTTATAATAATTTTTTTTTAAAATTACCCCATTATGATATAAGAATACTACTTTTACACTCAAATCGACATTTATATATAAAAAAATGTGCATACATAAAGCTTTGCACGTAGTCTGTATATAAGATATAAGATTTATTAGTGGACCATGTATTGCTCTTTGGCCCAGTAAAATACTGGGAGTGATGGATTGACGCAACTACCAACGTAACTTTTAGCATTTATGGAAACATTTTGAGAATAAAGAAATTACCTTTAAGATATTCTTTTATTAATAAATGTTAGTTAATAGTTTCTTGTTAGTAGAAAAATTTGAACTCATTGACAATTCTTTTTCTTTCGCCATCAAATCATCTTATAATTACGTTTGAGATGTAGACGCTATAACTATTAGTTTCTGTAAATCAAATCCGGAATGTGAAAAACCATGTCTGATACGCGAAGCCAAACATGGCTATGGTGTGAAAAACTTTTAAAACACCAAGTGACTTGTGCCTACATCTCCAAACGTCCTCTGGTGCACAAAAACACAAGATGGATGACTACCCCTCTTGACAGTTCATGCTAATAGTGCCATGCTGATGCAGCCAACACCTAGGAGGTTAGAGGAAGAGAAATTTAGCAGGGAGACAATTTTAAAGAACATTTACTAAAATAACTGAACATGGTCCAGACATGACAATTTCTAGGTCACATATGCAACAACTGAAGCCTGTTGGTGCTCATAATAGTACCTACTATTATGTTAATTTTTAGTTAGAAAGGAAGGAAACACTTCAATCAAAACAGCTGTCACACAACAGCAAAGACCACAGTGCATCCAGTGTATTAAACTTACATTATTCACTTGGGAGTAAAAAGTAAGAACCAACCACAATCAGTCACAGTCACTGAGGCAATAACATTCACCAGGTAGTTGGTAAACTTGTTCAATTGTGTCTATATATATCATATGTTTGATATCACTCATATCAAACATTGATGTCTTTACAATGTTCATTGTACTCATTGAGGCCTCAAAATTATGGTTTCAGAACTTAAGAAAGTCGAATAGGTATAATTTGAATGGATCAATTTAAAAAATGGTTACAAGGAATAAATTTCCAACTTGCTGAACAGAATCAAAACAACAATTTCTCCACTGGATTCAACAGTTTGTTTTGCCACGAGGGTCTCCAGTACAAATGACTGTGCTGGTAGCTATGAAATGCATTGCATGTTTTGGGGTGGGAGGCACAGTAAAACAACTAAATTCAAAGAGTCGCCATAGTCATTATTCAATATTCATAAATCACTCTTCACTCTTCCTAGTTTACAGTCATTGGCCTATACAATCCAAAGCAAAAGGTATATTATATATGGCAGAATAGTATGTTTTTAGACTCATCTAAATTAAGTAGTTATACGAGTTGATGAAAAAATTTTAATGGATTTAGACTGCATCATAATTTTATATTCACTACGAGAAAATCAATTGATTTAATTTAAACAACTTCATTATTTGCTATACATGCATGTATATATATCACGAATCACGATCATAACAGCTGTTTTTCCAAATATGATTATACATGCATACTTGAGAAGGAGTCACATTCACACTCGCTGTCAGCAAAGAGTTATGGCACATTGAAAATTAAAGCCTCATTTTCTTCTTAGGGACTGACTGAGCAGAATCTTTCAAATTTCAATCCAGATTCAACCTTCCATCTACTATTGAGAACAAATGTGTGTGATTCACATATGGTGGTCCTCATACACATTGATTCCATTGTTTGTAGCATCAATTACCTAATAATATTAAAATAAGAACATTCTAACATACTACTAGAAACACGTTTCTGTCCTACCAGATGCTTCAGTCGCTATAGGGGGACTAGTAACCCCAGATGCACCATTTAGACATAGTTACATAGGTGGTGCTGTAGGCATTTATAACATTGAACAGAACATGTGTTTCACAGTTGAGTGTCCCACAATAACCGGACCAAGGTTCTTTTTCGAACAAGACATTTAAAGAATGAAAGACCAGTCCACAACACTTTATAAATCATAAATGCAAAAAATTCATATAGTATCTATATTTAGCACAGAAACCAAAACTCAGCACCAATCCCTAGAATCCTTTCCATATTGTAATACTGATTTCTTGTAAAAACATTGAGGAAGTCAGAGGTCAGAACTTAAATTTCATCAATTATAACTTTGGTGATATTTTGTACACTTGACCAAATTATTTCTACAGGTCCCCCCATTGATGCTTTGCAGAGAACTCACACACTTATATTGTAGTCATTTATAAGCAATTAGCATCCATATTTAAACGGTTCTGCATACTGAATGCATTTTTGAATAAAATAAATACAAAGATGCAACATTCTACAAAATAATTTAGGAGAGATTAGACTCACTTTGAAGTCTTTTAAAATGATAGACACTCTTAGTTTTAAATAGACACTCACTTTCCCTTATTTTACTTAGTAAAGTGACATTCACACCCCTTCTTTAATGTTACGTAGGGGTGGTGAGTGTTTTTAAAAAACTAGAACAAGTACAATTATCTCTATTGTTGAATGGAAAACCTAAGACTGCCCTTGAAAGTAAAAAAAAAAAAAAAAAAAAAAAAAAAAAAAAATTAAAAAAAAAAAAAAAAAAAAAAAAAAAAAAAAAAAAAAAAAAAACGAATTTAATGCAAGGAAGAGCAATAAATACAAATTGGTAATCAATTATAGCCATGTGAATCAACTTAGGTGGACTCGACTAAAGCGAAATCACAAGGCAAGAGATTTATAATTGATTTGGTAAAATTGATTTTAGTTAAAATTAATTTTGAAATTACTTGATTTATGTTTGGATGTTTCATTATAGAATCAAGATAAGAGTAAAATTTAAGAATAAAATTCAGTATAAATTTTTTGATTTAACATACAAATTACTCAAGGAAACTTCAACTTAGAATTAATTTTAAAATCTTCTGTAACATGATATGTAAAATTTAATTTAAAATTATTTCTGGACTCAAAATTAATTCTTTAAAGTCAAACAAAAAACACACTTAATTAACTGAAAAAAGTATGATTTTTTTTCCTTCATTTTTTTTGGGCCACTCCCAGCCTCTTATTATAGTTCTTTGGTCTTTAAGAATAAAAAGGCCACAAACAGCCCACAAATAATATCTTTTATATAGTATGGTTTATATCAGATTTTGAAATAATGTGTATTGGGTTCCTAAAGATTACATCTGAAGCCCGCTGCAAAACCCGTTAGGGATTTAACAAACGGGTTCTATGTTCTATCAAATGCTCAATAGACAAAGAAATTCCAGACTTATGTCAAGGAAAGCATTAGCTCTAAAAATCATTAACAAATATTCTAATTAAATGTTATTAGCATTTTGAAATTAAAGTTTTTATATTATTAATTAATCACTTTTAAATTTTAAGATATCTGTAATAAAATTAACTAACTTATCATAATAAGTAACACTGTGAAACAGATTTTATTCACTTTCTGTTCATATATTATTTTTTATGTAAAAAACCAAGATGAAATCAAGGTATATTAATCACATCATATGTATCAAGCGATTTTATTTTATTTGTGTGTGAATTAACTGAAAAGGGAAGTGCTAACCACTCTAACGAGAAACTGTCCAGATATCATATATATCCAAATTAAGAATGTTGTCATTTGTTGGAAAGGAACCTGATAGAACTAAACCAGAATTGAGACGAGCATTGAACAAACACTCTTTATTTAGCAATGAATGCTAAAAAGGCTGCAATCGGGAGCCTATAGTACAACCTTCGAGGCATGGATACTACCCTTTTCATGCTAATAACCATTCCTCTTAGGGCAACCTTTTTGCATAAGTCCATATGCGAAACTATTGGTTTAGAACTGATGTGTATCACAATGTACCTTCACTTGGACAGAACATCAGTGAGCTGTGCATGTTAGCACGAGATGCTCTAATAACTAAATCTCAAATGATTTTTAGAACTTATATTTATATGTTCTTCATACGTACATTGATCTGTGTATTAATATCAGTAAGATTTTATACACTTAGTTAAAAAAGTTAATTTGATTTTTCTTGCCTTTTGCTATGGAACGTTATGAAGAGTCCATTTTATAAATACAAAATTAGTGTCCCACTGTCTTGGGTTAACAGGACAACAGATAAGTTTAAAATTATGAAGAGTCCAATTTGTACTTACATTGTACCTTCACTCAGATTGTTCCACCAATAGATAATTAATTTCTCTCAAATATTCGACATAATTAAAATGCATCTATACAAGTTTGGAAACTTGTTTGCATTAATGCAAAAATGAATTCATACTTTCCAAAGAACATAACCAGAAAGCTAACATGTCATTTCATTCCATCGATTGTTTTCCCACATTCAATGATAAACCAAACACACTTAACTATACACATTTTACTAAATAGACATGGGTGGGTCAAAAAACATCTCAAGTGAAGTGTTCGATCAATTCTAACTGGTGGGATAGGGAAATGGAACATATTTGGGGGATAGAATATTTCTATAACCTCGAAAGATCAGTGGATATTACCACACCCAAAGTAACTCCAATAATAAAGTAAGAAACTACTGCAGAACCTGACAAACCGGCCACTGCCACAAAATTAGATAGTAGCTGGTCCACATGATAAATTAGCCAAAGCAAGCAAACTTAACCTACAAACTAGAGATAGTCTTCAAAATCTTGAGGAAAGAAAGAATATTCATAACCCTTATCTAGAAAGTGAACTACATCATCAACAAATTGTTAAATCACTTTAAAGAGATTCCTATCCTGTTAGCTGAAAACAACCGACAGAGAGTATCAACAAGTCCCATTGATCCAGATTTCACTGATTAATTGGAAGAACATACTCATTTTGTATCAATTGATTAATCTCTTAAGACAAATTATTAATATATAAGTTCCAATATTGTTTATCACATGATACACTTTATAACTTTTCCATTCCTGTATCCCTTTGCCCAAAAGACAATATTGTTTTAAAAGGAATCTGTCCATGGAAATTAAGCCTAGTATAGATGCATATAGAGATAGGGTAACAAGGTAAAACAGTAAGCGGGAAATGATAAAAACCAAAACCGGTTGTTTTGATTAGAGCTATATAACCCTATACCTTATAAACAAAACCAGCACTACTAATTTAGTGGATAAATTATGGCCAACTTGTTCAAATCCTTTTTGGGTGATGATCTTACACTCCCTAAACATCAAGACCCTCCAACAACTGCACACCCTTAATCATTATCGTTTTAAATTGTGGCCATAACATTAAGGTATTTCAACTTACCCCAACTGCAATTGCTATTGCATCAACCACATTTTCCAGCAATTGCCTCCAATGCTGCAAAAGTTTTCTGACTTACTGCAACTGCAATCGCAATTTAAAATAATGATCATCACATATCTAATATAAACAAGAAGTTTTTGTTTCATCCAAAGTGATCCAACTCAATTTATTTCAATCACAAAATCTCAAATTAACTATTTATAATCTGAACTCGTTCTATTCTTATCATGATGCAGGATAGAAACTCAATTATTTTAGTCCGTTGATTTATCATTATAAAAATTGAATAAGCTGGAGTTATTACACTTGTTGTACCAACAATAATTGTTTAAATAAAATGGTAAAAGGGTAAAATAAAAATTTCTAGTTGAATGATTTCACTCCCATATTCAACTCATTAACTCTGATGCCTCTTGATGATGCATGCGACTCCCTTCAATCCCAAAAATCAAGCGCCTGTAATAACACACATAGTCACTGTACATTGTTCAACATCACTTATACTCACAAATGCTTTTCACATCCCATCATTTAAACTTAATTTGTTATCTGTTTCACTGCTAACTAATTCAACTAATCGTGATGCAGTTTTTTAGTATATATTTAGAGAGAGAGGTTGCTACTTTCTAATATGTTCAAACTTTTTTAGTTGTAGTACATTAGTAATTTATACAAAAATTTAAGACCTTATTAGCAACCTATACATAAATTTAAGACTAAAAATCTCAATCGTTTCTTTTATTTTACTTAAATTATTATAGGGGTATTATTTTTAATATTTAACTTAAAAAAAATATTTCTTTCTTCTTTCTCATTTGTCACGTAGCATTTTTATTCCTTGCTCTGTTTGGCAACCTTAACCATTATCGACCTATAGTCTGTAAATAGTGTTCCATCAACATGACATTGGGTTGTCATGTCCTGCTTGTTAGACAAATGACAAGCAAATCCAAGAGGGGTAAATTGGATTGTAAAAACTTTTTCCAAAATTCAGTCCAATTATTCCAAAAACAATTTTAATAAAAGTTTTTAGTTGATTTTGGTTGTGTAAGATACAGAGACAGTGTTTTTCTTATAGTACATTACTATAATAATGAAAGAATTTTACTTATATATATATATATATATATATGTTAAAATTTGTAACACAAAAAATAGTAACTTAATATGTTATTTTTAGGCTTTTGTTAATGAGGCAATCGATTTGTGCCGCTTCTAAATCGAATATTTAGTTCTTAAGACAATTTGAGGCGGCAAATATGAACACCATAATTGACGAGAAAATAGGTGATGTACAAATAAGTGTAAAAAAAGTTTTGAAAAATCCTATTTAGTACGAATTTATTTTTGTATATTTATCAATTTATATATTTTCATAATTTTTAATTAATATTTATTTACTAAAATATCATTGGTTCTTTTTTAAATTTTGTGTTTCCCTGTTATTAATTTTTGCAGTAAATAATATTTTAAAAATTTTTACATAGTCATTCAATCATAATCTATTATATATGATAAATTTATTCACTTTTATAATAACTATTTTAAAAATCATAACAACATTTATTTATGATTAGTTGAAAATGTAAAACCATTTTATTTTGTTACTATATCATCATTAAACTCATAGTTTGATTATCAAACCATATACTATTTGTGGTCTCATGTATTTATAAGATTTAATTGTCTAATTTATTACATTAACAAAAATTATTAATTTAATTAATATCAATAAATATGTCCTCAATTTGTATTTTTTTTCTTTCAAATTACTACTATTATCGTTAACAATACTCCATTTTCTCTCTCTTTTAATCATTTCTATATTACAATCTTTCTTTTATTTAGGATAATATATTATAAAATAAATTAATATAACAAACATTATAAATTTATCTTATGAAAAGATAAAACATTAATTTTGATTGAGTCTTATAAATAGAATCTGAAAGAGTAGTTGATTATTCCATAAAGAATTGCTTTTTATATAGCTTTTAAAAAATCATTGTAATTAACTATCTTGTTCTTGTTCTTAAAGTTTCTAGAAATAGAAGAAGAATTTAATTTATTTCAACAAACTAATAATTTATTACAAGAGATTCAGGTCAGGTTACATATATCTTCAACATCCAAGCCTATAAACGAACTATTTTCACTTTGAACAAGATTATAAAGCCGATTAACGTATCCAAACATCAATTAACATTGATTTAACCAATGAATTAAATTGATTTAACAAATTTTTACGCACTTGAATATTTAATCATGGATCATGGACCTAAAAGTTAAATATCTCAAATCAATAAGAATATAAGATAAGCCAAAAAAAACTAAATAAGCATGGCAAGACCCAACATACATTCATAATAGGGGCATTCCTAATTCAATTTGGTGTCATTCGAATCAAATTAAAAAAATATATGTAATTCTATTTGATTCAATTTTTATTTAAAATAAAATTTAAACCAAACCAATATTTTACAATTTGATTTGATTCGATTTCATAATTTTTACTAAAATATTATTTTATTAAAATTCATATACTTTTTTTTTCATCTTTTAATATATTTTAAAAATTACTAATAACAAATTAAAAATCTAGCAAGTTTGTATCCATTTTAAACCAAACATATTTTTAAAAAAATCTTTAAAAAAAATGATATACATTATATAAATATTATATACTTAGCACTACAATATAATATGAGACTCAAATTATATACATATAAAATGCATAAGACTAAAATAATATAAATATTAGTATAAACACAAAACAAACTAAAACAAATCAATTAGTTTTAGAAACAAATAATTCAAACAAATTGAGAAGCAATCATTTCGATTCAATTTTGAATTTTTTTAAACAATTTTTTATTTTCATTTTAGATCTCTTTGAAGTTAAAGATCCCTAATTCATAAACACAAAACAAGACGACACCACCAATCACAGCAGGTGTGAGGTTCACATCAAATCCAAATGTATTCAAGTCTATCATCTTCAAGAAAAAAAAAAATATATATATATATATATAATATTTACAAATCATCATTAAAATGATAATTTACTAATTAAAAAATATTTTTTTTGAACATTTACATTTTTATTGTTAATAAAGTATTTACTGAATTTTTTAATACTCGAAATATGCTAAAACTGATGTGTCTGATGAATACGACATGTACTAGCATTTGCATGGACCCGTAAAAGATATTCTTTTTGGGTAAACATAGATATTTGATATTAGCCTTTATCAAATAAAGAAAATGACCCCCAATTGCAAAAGATTAACAGTACATATACAGATAACGACATAAGAAGAGTTCAGGTACAAAGGATTTGCGTACCGTACCCTTCTTTTTCCTTGATTTCTTTCGGTTGGTGACCCTACAATTTTTTTTTTTAATCAGAAAAAAAGGTATTTGTATATAATAAAGAAATGCACAGATGGAGGGTTAATTACGAAAATAGATCGATTTTTAAAAAAAATTAGCATAATGAATATTTTTTAAAATTTTTCATGAAAATGAATAAATTTTACTTTCATATACGATTTCACAATAAAAAAAATTATATATCAAAGTATTATTTCACCTCTTATTTATTTAAAATATTTTTTTCTTTAAGAACTGAACTTTTATGTTAAATTTCAATTTTAGTATTTTTTCTTTTTTCTAATGAAATTGTATATTAAAATATAATTTCTAAAATAATTAAAAAAATATGTTAAAATGCATTTTAACATATAATTTCAACTTTTAATAAAATAAAAATAAAATAATATACCCAGATACGTGTAATAAGTTTATGACGAACAAAATCATGCTTTGAAGTACGATTTTTTTTCTAGTAAAATCGTAGTTTAAAGTATGATTTGTCCATTTTTATAATTTTTTAAAAATATACTATTATTGTAACTTTTTAAAAAAGTTGCACCATGGTGCAAGAGCCCACAAATGGGTGCCTTAAACCATTTACAGAGCCAGCTGTATACAGCCATGGTTACTCAATATTAACATGAGATGTATACAAATAAGTAATATCCGTCCAATTTTTCACTGGATTAAATTTGTATCGTATCAAAATGTTGTTTGATGTTGATAATTTGATCGCGTGGATGAAGGTACCAGGGTGCATTAAGAATTTTGCAATGGGAGTTTTATTTTGAGCCAACAAAGTACAAAAACTAATTAATATATACAAATTTAGACGATGTGCAAAGGGAATTTTATTTTCTCTCACTTTCTTTCTAGCAGCTCTTTCTCCTTTTCGGTGGTTCCACCGTCTCCGGCGACCCATCACCACACACCATTGCCATTCCCCTCCTATCACCACTGATCAATGTCCATCTAAAATCCTATGTCATGGAAATCAAACAAAAAACAGTTCATCAAATAAATAAATAAATAAAAACAATTCTGAATATACGTACAGAATCACTCTAATCATCAACATCATCAAACTCTAACAAGCAACATCAAAAAGAATTCCGATAAAAAAAAAAATCTACTTATTACCATTTTTAACAAACTAATATCTACCGATAAAAAAAATCATTACCAAAAAAAGAAAACAACTTAAGGCGTCTTTCATATAGTATTACATTCTTTAAAAATTCTTGTTTCATCACATGCGATTAATATTGGCTGTGAAGTTAGAATTCCGTTAGATAATAAGCAAGAAAACGAGTTATTGTATCATGAATTTTTTCTACGATAGTTTGATATGATGTCATTTTAAAAGAAAAGAATGTTTTTCCCTATCACACACACAAAAAAAAAAAAAAGAAAAAAACTTAAGTGAATGTCTTAATTTATTTATAGATTTCTTTTAAGACCATGCATATATACTGCTATAGGTGAAGTAACTTGCATAGACAAAAGAAAACAACAATCTCAAAGATTCGCGTATCATCATGCATGCATTCGCAAAAGGGATGGCCGTAGTGAAATTGAGTAGAATGGAATCATATGATCATGCACACACTTTGATAGCAATATATAACCACACACGTAGCCCCCACTCTTCCTTTGCGTGGGAACTTTCAATTCCAAAACTTCGTTATCTACAAGTGGAAGACATGACTAATATCGAAGAAGGACTCATTATTTTGCATATAACTCAAATTTAAAACATACATTTTGGTGCAACTGGAGGACGGTCCTCGTCACTTTCTTGATTCTCAAATCATGGGGTGATCTTTTTCTGAAACCATCTCTTCTTTAATTTGAGCCTTGCCTTTATTAAACTCTACATTTTATGTTAATTTGTTTAAAAAGTGGTATCTTCTCTTCACCGATCAATGTAGCAGCACCAAAATATACATCTCTAATTCGGTGATCTATTCGGCAAAACAAATCAACTAAGAGGGTGTTTGACCAAAGAAAAAATAAGTTTAAAATTGAAAAATTAACTGAAAGTAATAAAAAAATTATCTGAAAGATATTTGTTGAAATAGAAATGTTTCATAAAATTTTTGTCAAATTAGTTAATAAATATAAAATAACATAAAATGCATTTACATATTTTTAAATATATATATATATATAATATGAATAAGATAAGAACATTATGAAAACATGAAAATAATTAATAATAACCATTAAAATTAAAGATAATAGATCGTTAAATATTAAAATATCTAAAAATTTAAATTTAAATATAAATATAATATACTATCAAATTTCTAAAAGATTCCCAAAAAAATATGTTATAAAATATCTTTATTATTATTAACTTATCATTATTATCTTAATTATCATTAACTTATCATCGTCGTAACTTAGATTAGGTTGGTTCTGAATTAAAAATAGATGTATCTAGGGAACATGCACCGATCAATGTAGCATTAGGTTATAAAACATCTTTATTATTATTAACTTATCATTGTTATCTTAATTATCATTAATTTATCTCATAACTTAGCATTAGGTTGGTTCTGAATTAAAAATAAACCACTTTCAAGCAAAAGCTAAGAAAGCTTTTCTTTGGTGGATACTTTGTTTTAGAGTACTCTTTGTATTAAATTATTAATATTCGGCAACTTTATGAACACGGAAAATTGCTTTTGGAAGCCAAATTAGAGGTTCGTTTGTTTTAAAATCTTGTACAAACAGGGCTTTTTTTTTTTTGTCAACTGTACAATTTTTATTTTTATTTTCCAAAATCATCTCTAACTTGCCAGCAAGCAAAATTACAAACCCAGGGTTACTGCTCAAATGCATTTTCCTTGCACCGCGTATTGTGGATGAGCACCTTCTAAGTTCTAAGATAAATAATAAGAAAGTTTCCCGCTGACACTCTGTTGACTACAAATACATTTTGAATTGCCAAAACCATAACCAGCGCCATACACCAATGAGAGGATAAAAAACAAACACGTTTCAGTGCAACATAAAGAGAAGAGAATATACTTGGAATATTAGCTCGCATTCACTATCTTAAGTTTAATTTATTTGAATAAAAAATGACAAGGAAGGAAGAGAGGAATCAAAACTTATTCTATTCCATCAAAATCAAAATCTAAATGTCAAAGTTGAACAATTTCCTAAAGAGAGGGGTTCTCCGGCTAGCGAGAACATAAACAACCAAAAGAAATACCACATATTATTGATATTATTAGTGGCATTAACCACAAAAGGCATCATGTTCAATTCCCAGAGAGCTTTATTCATTAGTGGGTGGAAACCTTGAGTTTGAGGAACTTGTTGAACCAAGCCTTCCAGCTCCTACTCCCCCTGCTGCTGCGAGAAAGTGCTGTACTTCCATCTACATCCGCCACACCCTCCTCTGGCTTCTTGCACAGCATGAAATTCCTCATCCCATGCGATCCAATTTTCTCCCATGGACTCAAAGCTTCAACACCATCACACACAATTCAGAACAAAACAAACCCAATACAAAAAGCCAAATTTTTAAAAGGACCTAAAAAGACAAAACTTAGATGTGTACTAATTCCTTAGCCCTTATGTGTTTTTGGTGTTGTTCTCTAATCAGAATTTTACTTTGGTAACATAGTTGAACATGAAGACAGACCTTTATTTATAAATATTGCTTAGAAGAAAGATTAATCTAATAGGAGAATACCACCAAAAACACCTAAGAAACTCATAGTTTTCTTTTTTAAAACACGCCCATACCATAGAAATTCACCGAAAATTTCAATTCATGTCTCAAACACAACAAAAATTCAATTCATGATTTTTTTTTTAATAAAACAACTAAATGTCACTAGACAGAGATTATTAGCATGGTTCATGACTCCAGACGGTTACAGTAATCTCTCCAATTCAATTTTCTGAAAATATCTTGCAACCACAACAGAACAATCTGTCCAATTCAATTTCTGAAAACATCTCGCAACCACAAACAACGCACCAATTTCTCCAATTCAGTTTAAGATTTAAAAAAAATGGCAATCCAAATAAATAAACAGAGAGGGTTGGATTGAGAAATTGAAAAAGGTACCATTAGATCTAAGATGGGGACAATAAAGCACGAAACCGGTGTTGTTGTTTCCCAGGACGGGAAGCCTCCCCTCACGCGCGTAGCACTTGAGTGCGGTGTCGATGACCGCCGCCACAAACTCCTCCTCGTTCACCACTAACCTAATGGGCCCCGCGCTCCCCAGCACATTGATGGTTATCAACAGCCTCCTCGCGTTCTGGTTCTTCTTCTGCTTGCTCATCGTCATGATTCGTCAAGGAAACAACAACAAATCGAGTCGAAAAGGAAAATCGAGAATGAATGAAGAAAGGTGGTTATGAATTGTTCAAATTCAGGGGTCGAGGCCGAGGCATCGGTAGTACCAGGCTTGCTTGCAAGAACCGAATGCGCTCACCCTTGATGTCAAAAGGGAGAGAGCATCAAATCGAATGACTAGGGTTTCTACCATTCACAACCAATTTGGGGATTTCAGAGAGAGGGGAGGGGAGCCTCAGAAGCAAAGAAGACTTTGGTTTCTTTCAGAGAATAAGGTGCGGGTCTTTATTTATATAGGGAAGGGTATTGGTGAGTCTCTTATTAGGGTTTTGTTTCTGCTCAATAAGTTACTATTATCAATTTGTTGTAGTTATTGATAGTTTTTAAAATTTATTGAATTGAAGTTTGAAATAAAGATGAAAATAGCATATTAAAAGATATGAAAAGTTAAGATAAGCAAGAATGTAAAAAAAGATAAAATATTAATGAAGATATCAAGTATACATGTAAAGATAACAGAACGATAGTTAGCAGTAGAATAATAATAACAGAGCCGTATTTCAAATAGTTAAGAGAGATATTTTTTAGTGATAGTGTGTGGAATAAACCTTCCATGAAAAAAGCGGAAAAAAAAAAGTTAAAAATATCTAACCGAGAGAGTTAACAAAATTAGAGACCTACTCTCCAAATTATAGATTCTAATTTATTAGATAAAAGTGGATTCTATCTGAAGATATGAATATAAAGTTTACTAAAATCGATTTTACGGTGGATAATAAAAAAAATAGCATTTAAGTTTGCATAATGCACAGAATAAATTTTTATTTTTTATACTTTAAAATTTATAATAAATAAATTTTTGAATATAAATTATATTCTAATTAAAATTTATAAAAAATACATATTTTATAACATATAAATTATATTTTAGATTTATGATAAACAATTTATATTGTATACAAGATTATTTTTAATTATTGATATTTAAAGAATATATTAAAATTCAATTTAGAAATAAAGATAAAAAATACTTTGAAAGAGATAAGTTAAAAAATTCCTAAAAATATTTTCGTAAAAAATTGGCTCCTAAAAGCACTCTTATTTAAGATACGTATTCTAATTTATATAAAAATTTATACAGGAATTTTAAATTTTATAATTACAAAAAGAAAATGATTTTATTGGAAAATTTATTATTTTAATAATAGTTTATAAATTTCCTATTATACTTAAGACTGATTTAGGAAAATTAAATGTTGATTAAAATAATTTTAAAACTATTTTGATCTGATAACTAATATTTAAAGACAAAGAGAGTATTTTGTTTTTGAAAGGAAGACAAACAAAATATTTAATTTAATATAAAAAGTTCTTTAAAATGCGGTATACAACAAAGAAGTTATAAGCTCGCATTCAATGAAAATAAGTGTAGAAAATATCTGATTAATGATTTATTTTCTCACTTGTTTATTTTAATTAAGTTTAAGAAAGTAAAATTATTAAAACAAAATCTATAAATAAATTGATATACTAAATGCTGTAGATTGCAATTTGCTTGATTGATAATATGATGGTTGTTTATATAAAATCAAATACAATAGAAAATAATAAGATAAGATATATATATATCTTATTCTTATCTAATAACATTTTATTCAAATTAGGATAATAATTGATTTGAGGCTTTTATGTTTAGATGCCAAATTCACTTCAATTTCAATAAATAAATAAATTCTTTGTTTGGTAGTAGTTGCTATGGAAGAAACTATAGTCTAGACCCATTAAAAGTAACACCAGATCTCAAATAAAGACACTTTAGAGAAATCATAATCAGTGAGATACCATTGCAATTAATAGGTGGACACTCCAAGCAACGCCCATTTCTAAGAAAAGAACGTCTGGCTAAGCAATGGTATTGCGGATTAACTCGATTATTACTCGAACATTGCAAACTTCTATTTATTTAGCCTACAAAGAATCCATTGCTACATCAAGGATTATCCTTTCCATAATCTTCATAATTACACCCTTTGGTCCTAAACTTGGGTATCATACCCCACTACAAGAAAATCCATAACCAGCCTATGTATTTTCCTTGTATCCTCTTTAATTTCTTGGATATCAAAGAAGTAAAACATTGTGTCTCGCTCATATTTAGAAAGAGAATACCCAACTCTTGCAACAATAACTTGTGAGCTCCTATAATTGACTTATATTTATAGATCTTCATGTTCCTTTTTCTGCCACTACATTGTTTAATTGTGATAGTGAATTAGCCAGACCTATAGCTTTTAGTCTCAATTTCGTGTAAGAGCCAGACAAGGATGAAGGGGTAAGATTAGTGGTATGAAAAAAAATAACAAACAAAATATGGAGAGAAAAAAGTAAAAGAAGGGGTGGTAATAACAGAATCCATCTTGTTACACAAGGGCATAATATGGGTGGCCCAATTTAGATTGGGCTCAAAGGTATTTAGTTTTTCTAAGACACTCAACTATTTTTTTGGTAAACCCGGAAATAACATACAAGTCCTTGATTCTGAAGATTGCCGAAAGCCATAATTCTGGCAAGCTAGAAGAGTATGCCAAATAAGAATTAGTCTATCTGTCCATTGAATTGAATTTCGTGTTTCTCATTTCTTAATCTTCTGTCAACCAGGCCCCCGTCTGGATGATTGTTCCACATCGATAATTAGCTTCAATTAATCTAAATTATGATAAAATTGTATTTGTAGTTGATGGTTTAATTTTATACATTTAGACAATCAAATTTCTAATGAGTGCCTGCCTGTCTTCTTTTAATTATCTCATTCATATTTCATTCTTCCATGATGGAATGGAAACAACTTTACACATACTTGTTGGTGCAGATTATATTAAAGGTTTCTTAGCATTCCAATATAAGAAAATTGCGAAGCTTGCGCAAATTCTTGAACCCCCCTTATTCCTTCTCCATTTTATGGTGTGCGGTTGGAGGTTATATACTGTCCTGACAAGGGTTATCAAGTATATGTATGATATGTTTTATGCACTATCTGGCAAAAAAATAATTAGAGAAATTGAAAAACAATGTCAGTGTCCAATTTTAGAACCAGACCAACCTGGTCAAGAGAGCGGCTCTGAAATTTTAATGATAGGATTAAAGTGACAAACACTATGAAATGCCAACAACAAAATTATTTCGGTTTTATATCTGAAATCTTCAGAGGGCTTGGTTTTCTCTATATGGTAATCTAAAGCTGTCAGGAATGCTATATGTACTTGGCCAATTGCAAAACTGGAAATTTAGGTGATTTATTTTTAAATGATATTTTTTCCATGATTTGCTTTTCTGGCGACAGTGATGGTGTATGCCATTCTGGCTTTGAGCCCATGCTTCCTCTCTCTCTCTCTCTCTCAACACACACACATTGTATCTAAGATTCAAAGGATAAATCATTGCAGCCATCCTCTAAGAGATTTCTGGAGTCCAAACTGTATATTTATATTTATTTGTTATACTTTTATATAAATGCTTGTTATTCTAACTTAATGAGCTACTCAATTTTGATGTATTCATAGTATGTCATTTGCCTTTGGAAGTCTTTGTAAAATTTAAGATTATATTTCTTTTTATTTGTATATAAGTAAAAATAATTAATTTTACACTAATTTAAAAAGTTAGTTGACGCTATTTAGTTTTAATAATTTTAAGTAAAATATAAAATTGTTCATAAAATATTCTTTATTAGAATTTATTATTATAAATAAAAAGAATAATTGAAAATGGATTGCAATTTGCAATTAAATATGTTGTTTGCTGGTTCTCAAACAATCATGACTAGTTAGTTACTTTTGGAAAGCTGTTCCTAATTAACTTTCTGTTGTGACAGTTAAGTTGGTTATTAGCTAGGAAATCAGAATAGTTCTTCTATTCCTTGTATATAGCCTAGAGTGCAGTGTAAAAGAAGCTAAGAGAGAAGGATCTCTGCCAGGATGAAAAAAAAAATCTGTATCTCTGTCTTAGATGAACGATTGTTATCATTGAGAGTTTTCCTCCTCAGGAATAAGAGAATATAGCTTGTTGAAACATGAGCACATTGCTCATATAAATCTGTCTTCTCTTTGATCTTGTGTTCTTTATCTTTTCTCTGAGATTTTTTTTCTGATCAAGCTTGAGTGATACACTTCTGTGAGAGTGTGTTTGATCTTCTTCTTCTTGGCACAACAAAATAAATGATGTTTTAAGAATAATATAGTTAAATAAAAATAAAAATAGTTGAATTTACTTATATTTAAATCTAAGATACAAGTTAATTTTTTTTACTTATATATAATTACAGAAGAAAGGTTTGAATCCAAAAACAAAATTTTTGCATTGCTAAGAGTAAGATTACGTAAAATATCTCATTCTCTTAAATGCACATGAGCTAAGTAATTTTAATTTTATATACAATTACAGAAGAAAATATGTCAAAAGAAGTTTGCGGTGATTGGATTACAGTTGCAACTTGCAATTCGTTGAATCTTATGCTGTATTAAGACGTGTCTCAACTGCACACAATGAACGAGCCGTGTTTTGTTTTATTCGAAGAGAGCGGTATAGTTACTATGACCAGAACCCCAACACAATTTCAAATGAAGGATGAAATTTAAACCAACAGGGTTAACATCAAGGCTAATGAAAACGTTGACCATAAGAAGATTAAGAACATTCAACATTCGAGCACATGAAATAGATAGAAGCTAAACCAATTAGTACGGAATCAAATGATATCTCCTCAAAAGATAATAAAATATAAATAATAATAATAATCTGACCTTACGTTTGTTGTAAATCGCTAGGGTTAAAATATTTTGTAAGTATTGAATTGTATAATTTAAATTTCAAATTATTGTTAGGATTTGTTAGGTTGTTATAGTTTGTTTAGTTTGTTATTATCCCGTATTATTAACATTTTGTTGAATTTCCTCTTATATAAGAATATCATGTCGAGGAAAAATATAGAAGAGAATGGAATGAATGAAAGAGGAATTATTATTCCAATTTATCAGTATTTACTTTTTAATGATATCAGAGCCATGGTTTCCTCCATGAATGAGAGTCATGATTCTTTCATGAATCAGAGTCTTTCTTATTCACATCCCCCAAAAGTATATTTATTTTCTTCTGTCTTTTTATCTTATCTTCAATGTATTCCATTTATATCCAACTATCTATCTCCTCAACTTTCACCTTCTTTGATTCCTTTACAAATTATGATTATTATTATCACAAATTTCATTTTTGTCAGGCATAACCTTTACAATTTTTGGTTCCGTTTTGAATCCTTCTCGTATCCATTTGAAGGTCATTAATGTGAAGCTCGTTGCATTGTTCTGAGTTCTTCATAGACCACCCCGAAGTTTATTGACATGAACATGTGATTGTTCCAAATCCATTCTCGTATCTCAATTCTCCATGCACGTATTCTATTTGAAGGTCATTGATGTGAAGTCAGTTGTATTGTTCTGAATCTTCATAGACCATCCCTGAAATTTATTGACATGAACATGTTATTGTTCCGAATCACTTCTCGTATTTCAATTTTCTTTCTACCTCACATAATCGAAGCACGTGGACTATCCTGAAGCACCTGAAGCACCTCTTGAACCTAGTGCTGATCAAAGTCATTCCTAGAAAAATGTCTAGTGTGTCTGAAGAAGCAATTAACAAGTTAGGCATGACCGATATTCATGCACCAACTTGAGGGGGAGTGTTGAATTGTATAATTTAAATTTCAAATTATTGTTAGGATTTGTTAGGTTGTTATAGTTTGTTTAGTTTGTTATTATTCCATATTATTAGCATTTTGTTGAATTTCTCTCTTATATAAGAACATCATGTTGAGGGAAAACATAGAAGAGAATGGAGTGAATGAATGAAAGAAAGAAGAATTATTATTCCAATTTATCACCAATTTATCAGTATTTACTTTTTAACATTAAGATATGAAACTTTTAACATTATAGAACAAGCTCTCAGGCAAGGTTAGGGTCAAGAGTGATTTAAGTCTTTTTTAATATTATTTTAACTTCAAATTTGTTAAATATTTTTAAGGTCACCATATTCAAGATATTATCTGTTTTAATGTTAGATGACATGTAATTATGATTTTGTCCTTAATAATAATAATAATAATGAAAAAAATATTAAAATATTACCATTGAAAAATATAAATAACCTCTTCTTTTTCCATACGAGTAAATAAGGAGCTAATAAAAAAGGAAAATAAGAAAAATAATTTGAAACCAAGAAAAGGACTAGAATACATGTCTAGAAGGCATGCAAAAAGGAAGCTTTTGGCGTCTTCTTTAGATTATACTAATAACACAATTGCAATTCTTTTTCTACTAACGGTTTCCGTAATTTCGTATTACTGCAAAAGTTGTCCTTAAACATTAACTTAATATTAATTAGTGTGGTGACTGTCCAATACATGGCCGGAGTTGTATAATTCCCTTTTTTTTAAGCAGTCATAAACTAGCTTCAAAGATCTAATTTTAAGACCCAATTATATATTAAATCTTAAACCGACAGGATAAATATCAATTTTGGTATAGTGTAACCCACCATCATTTAAATGTCTGGAAATTAATAAAAATTGAAAAAAATCCCTGTATTTTATTTGTCACTTTAACCTTACCATTAAAATATTTTTGTTTAAGTTAATATTTGTGTCACTTGGTGATGCATACTTATTTCAGTTGATGATACATACGTAATAATTGACTTTGTACACATAAATGACTAGTTAACAGTTATTATCATTTTTTATCATTGGTTAAACTAGCACATACATGTATATTATTAGGTTAGTTGCATATATATATATATATCGAATTATCACATGTCATTCATGTATGTATTATCAATTATCACGTAAGCAGATAACATATCAAGTAAACACAGATGTTAACTTAAAAAAAAATTAATGATTAAATTAAAATGAAAGATAAATTATACTTTTAAAAATCTTTTTAAAATTCTTATATTTGTCGGACCTAAGTGATAATAAATCACACTTTCAAATAGTAATCCTAAAACAATATATCTTTATCTCTTTCAATGTGTCATTTTTTATCTCTATTTCTTTTTTCTTTTTATAAAATAGCAACTGGATTTCCACCCATCATTTTCCATTTAATATATACGGTCCTACTACCACATGTTATTTAAACAGTATAAAAGTCTCTTAGATTAGATCGATCCTCTCGCGAGTCTGTACAATTGACCTATGAATAAAAATATATGGTCAAGTTTCCGTCGTACAGAGTTTCCTTTTCATAGAGGGGACAACTCCTAATTTTTCATGTCCCCACAATCAATAAAACTTCTGCAACAGGCAGTTTGCGCAATTTTCTGGAATGCAGTCTTCAAAATTTATCGTTTCATGACTTGAAGAAATAAAAATATGGTAGTTCCATATATATTAACTCAAAAGTATTCCTTTATTTTATCTTTATTTTTTATTTTCCTTTATTTGATTTCGAATTAAGATGAAAAAATTTGCACAGAACAGTTATGCATCTAGTAAAGTCTCATCCTCAGCAGTTAAACGCATCAAACTGTTCTACTTGTACAAACTCGACATTATGTATAGAGTGTAATGTTTATGTATTTTATACTCTCATTCAATTGCAAATTTCTATTTGAAATATTAATTTAAGATAAATATTTTAAAAATTAATAAATTTATTATATATAATAAATTATAATTAAATGATTTTCAGCAATACCGACATAAAATAGAGAAAATTCGAAAACTAGTAGGAAAAAAAAAGGTGTTCCTCCACCTACAACATGAGCAACTCCTCCATGGGAGGCATATCAGACAACAAACCCTCAAAGTCTTTGAAGGACACGTTCATGAGTAGCATGGAAGATGCAACACTATTCTTTTTACCATCATTGGTGCTATCTTCATGTGGCTTGGCACTGACACCACCATTTGCAATTCCTCTTTTATTATAATCTGAAGAACATGCCACGGATGAGAATGAGGCACCATTTCCTACCCAATTTGTTGTTGAGGAGTTCTTCCCTGTGAGGTGCTGAACCACATCTCTGAAGTGTATAGCGTCGGTTTCCACGTACCGTGTTTCGATGTGCACTATCTTTGGTCCACTCGTCATGATGTTGTGTGATGCAGTGAGCTTGTTGCTGAATAGAATCTGAAGCCTAGTAATAAGTTAGGTACCCTTTAGCTTCTCTGCTAGCTATAACTTTGCTAATTCTTCAATCTTGTGAGAAATGCTGAATTGGAGAGTGTGAGGGTTGAAAAAGTGCATGAGGATATGTGGGTGTTTTATAGGTGTAGTTGAGGTGCGTCCACCAGGGCTAGTACTCGTGTGAGGCTTTGAACTTGGCAGTCTTAAGGGACTATATAAATTGTTACGATGTCTTGTCCATGCCAAGTCAAAAGCACCCAACTTGGAATGTGGTCAACTTGATTGTTCTTTGATTATCATACATGTGGTTCGTTTGAAAATGAAATTTACAAGCCGACAAATTAAAATACATAAAAGAACTATCAGTTATGTTATTTATAAAAAAATTAATGATATAGAGATATTTCGTTATTTTAAACATCCTTCTAATATTTTTGTTTATGATGAAAATTTATTAAATAATTATCATCAATCACAAATAACTTATTTTATTTAATAAGACTGAATCACAATTATAATTTTTTTTGGTTAAACTAGTATTGTTTTAACTTTCAACTAGGAGAATAATAAGATTAATTAAAAAAAATATTTGAACAACTAATAATGCATAAAAAATGTTATATAAAGTTAAAATATCTTCAAAAATAAAGATATAATTGTTTATGAAATTGAAAAAAAAAACCTTCAATTATATTTACAATCAGAGAATTATGTGAAACAAATATCTTTTAGAAAAGATATATCACACTGATCAAATTAAAACAAAAATTCTTTAATTATGTCCACAATCAGAAAATTATGTGAAACTAATATTTTAAAAAATAAAGATATATCGTTAATAAAATCAAAACAAAAGTTCTTCGATTACATTTACAATAAGAAAAGTGTGCATAATTAAAAGTATAATTGTTTGGGTATTCGAAATGCAGTATGAAATGAAGAAAATAAAAGAGTATGAGTTTGGAGAATAAATGGAGAAAAAGAGATGTTTGATCAAAAGAAAATGAATAATAGAAAAGATAAATTGCATTAAAATATGAATTTAAACATACACATTGCTATATAATTGGTAGCCTCTTCCCTAGAAAAAATAATACTTGTGCAAATGTTCTGCCTAAAAAAAAGGCTACCAACTTGCCTATTTATAGTTTTTTTACTAAACTGTTGAATTATCCATCTAAATGAGCAATACACTTCTTGTAAGTTTTTTTTTTCTTTATCAACTTTCACATTTTGATTATCCATGGAAATGAGCATTACACTTCCATCAAACTTCTTTTTGATTTTCCCAGACTCGGCCCTGGGGCAGGGCAAGCAGAGCGTCAGCCCAGGGCCTAAAATTTTTTGTGTGGATGGTTTAAGTAAAATTTTTTATTAAAAAAATAAAATTTATATTAGGGGTCCATTTTGTGTGTTAGGGGTTCATTTTATCCATCTCTTAATTTTAATATTATTTATATTTCAAAAAAATTGTGTATTAGAGACCCATTTTTTCTATCCCTGAGTTTTAATATTATTTGTATTTCAAAAAATTTATGTGTCAGGGGTTCATTTTTTCCATCCGTTAATTTTAATATTATTTGTATTTCAAAAAATTTATATGTTAGGGTCCATTTTTTGTGTGTTAGAGACCCATTTTTTCATCCCTTAATTTTAATATTATTTGTATTTAAAAAATTTGTGTGTTAAGGACCTATTTTTTTCATCCCTTAATTTTAATATTATTTGTATTTTTAAAAAATTTGTATGTTAATGTCCATTTTTTCCATCCCTTAATTAATATTATTTGTATTTAAAAAAAATGTGTATTATGAACCCATTTTTTTCACTTTGTCTCAGGCCAAAAATTTTCAGGATCGACCTTGAATTTTCCAATTAAATTAACATTAGTCATTACACCTCTAGTAAACTTTCTTTCAAATTGACAATTAAATCCTCTTATGTTCATGTAATCGAATGACTTTCAAATCTTACTAAACAATATATATGCACTTAATTCTAATGTCGATACTTAATCACAACATCAACTCACATAAAATTGCTTTCCATCCTGTCATAATATACTCATCTTCAAATCACCAATTGAAAAAGCAGTATTTTTCATAACAAATCGAATTAGCCAATTTTTTAAATATGACAGATCTTTACGCTTAGAAAATTTTACCGAGAGCCCCAACAATCTCTTTTTCTCTTCTTATCACATCATTATATAAAATTTATTTCTTGTATTTTTCACTCTTTTTTCTCCCTTTTTTTAGGTGTCGCATAGCACATTAATGATCATGTACCATTTATTTATATAAAATATTTAACTTTATAAATTATTTTTTCTTTATTTTATCAATTACATTAATCATAACTATATCTCCACATTTTCTCTTATTTTGTTTTTAATTTCTCTCTTCTTTTGTACAAAATAGTGTTCCATAATATCAAATTACTAGCATTTTTCAATAACTATTTTTTAAAATATGTATAATGGCAACAAGAAGACTTCAGTCTAAGTTCTTACGCAAATTATTTCAAACTACTTTTTAGCAGGTTTTTCTTAACAACTATTGAGGGTAGGTAAAGTGGACTAAATTAAGTAATTGTTCTCACATTTAATTTAAGTATTGTTAAGTAAGAGAAACATTCATATTTAATATTAGTTTAATGTAATTTTTAATTTATTATGTTTCTTAATTTTTTTATTTTAATACAAAAATTTTATTTTGATCTTTTAATTACAAAGTGTCTGATTTTAATCTTTTTTCCTATTTCCGTTAACAACATTAATAATTCTGTTAAATTTTAAAATAAAAAGGGTTAAAAATCTTCAGTGTGTTTTCTCCAAAAAAAAAAAAAAAGCCAGCAGATTTGTCCCAGTCCATTCCCTTCGTCCTCGTCATCTTCCTCACAGACACACAAAAACACAACACACCGGCGAACACCAACACCAACACCACCACCAGCACCGGACCACCACCTAGATCCTTCGCCCCTTTTGAATCGCTTGCTTGTTTTTTGCAACACTGCCCGTCCCTTTTGTGGTTTGCTTCCTTGTGTTACGATTTTTCTCTAGTGGTAGCGATTCGGGGGAAGTGTACATGGACGGACTCAGCCAGATTTGGGTTTATGACAAAGAATCTGCTACTTGCATTATTGGTGGCGAAAGTGTTCTTCTTATGCATATTCAAAACAACGACTCCTGGGTTTGAGGCTTCGCTAATTAGAAAAACCAACTCTCTATTGGTGTCAGGGGAAGAATAAAGGTTAGAAATTAGGGTCTTTTATATTTTTTAAAATAAAATAAAGATAACGATGATTTTTAATTATTATTATATTCAATTAATTATTTTATTTATTTTTAATGTTTTTAGAAGAAAGGATTAAAATTAAATACTTTATAAAAACTTAAAAAATTAACGTGAAAATTTTAAAATTTAATGTATCAAATAAAATAATTATAAAATATAATAAATTAAAAATGATATTAATTGTTTAATATTTTAGTGTGCCTATAAGGAATTACTTTTTAAAAAAATGATATTGTTGAAACAATATTACTGACGTAAACTGATACCAGTATAAAGTTAAAATTACACTTGTTTATCTAGTTTTTAGTCGTATTATTTCATCTAACTTATGCAATTGCTTTGTCTCCAATACCGACATTAATAAAAAAACAATTAATTGAGAAATATTTACTTTTAATTATTAATCATCTCTAATTTAAATTATTACGTCATCCCCTTTATATAAAATGAAACTAAAATCCAAATTCTTGTACTATATTTTATTTATTTTAAAAAATAAAAAATGGACCTAGTAAGCTAACTTATCTCGCCCTTTTTTAAGCTCGTTTTTTGGTAGGCAAAATGGGACATACCAAGTAGATTGCTGGGTCAAGTTTTATTTGTCACTCATACCTCAAAGTGAGTAAGACTAAAAAATTAGTAATCTTTGATGAGGAAATTAACAAGTTATTCAAAAAACAGATGAGGAAATTAACAATGAATATTCTATTAATCAAACATACTAAGATATAATACATAATAAAATAACATAATTGATTTTTTAATTGAAATTCATAACAAAATTTTAATTCATCGAGATAACGAAGAAATAAAATTTGTTAAATATAAAATAATATCATCAAGGATATTATTATTAAATAATATTTCCACATAAACAATTTTACAAAAATATTAAATTTTGAAAGTGACAGTACAATGGAATACTATTATCACATTCTTATTTGAATATTTTCTTTTATAAAATAAGTAACAATTTTGTCTCACTTCATGCTTTCTAAGTTAGGTTTATAAAGAAGAAGAAAAAAATAATGTACTGGTGTAAGACCCATTACTTTCACATGAAAATGATTTATTCAGTGAAAAAATTGTATTTAATTTTTTTATGTATAAAATTATCTTAGATGAATGACAATCTACTAACAAAATTAATTTTTTGTTCAAAAAATTGAAAAATATGCATGAAGACAGAACAAAGACAAAAAAAGACTTATTTAATCAAATGAAATAAAGTATTTTCTATATTTATGGGTACAATAGAATAAAATTATCATATCATTATTTGAATATTATTTTCTTTTATATATGAAGTACAATTTTGCTTCACTCGATGCTTTCTGACTTAGGCCACAAAAAAAAGAGTTATTTAATCAAATGAAATAAAGTATAGCTTATAATATTAATTTTTTCTTTTACATTCCTTCTTATTTTAAACAATTCAAATAATACTAATGAAAATGCCTGGGATTCATTTCATTTATAATATATAGGATTCACATAGGTGGTGTATCATACACGCGCATTTGAAAAAAATACTCAGAACTCGTCTTCATACTTGTATGAATAGTAATTTTAACTCTATCTTCATATTTATTGAGTATTTATATATTTATATCCATATTTTACTTATATATAAAAAAATCAATAAAAATATTAATTAAAAAATAGCTACAACTTAATCAATCATTCAAATATAATAATAAAAATATTTAAATATGACCTTGTTTTTTTACTGAACTTTTAAATATAACCTAAAGACATTCAAATATAAGTCATAAAAAATAATATTATAAACACAATTATGTAACAGTTCATTTTAAATATAATGTTTTAATCATTCAAAATAATCAATAGAATCTTGTTCGCATGTAATGATATTCTTTGAGACTTGAAAAAAAAATACATCAAAATTAATTAACTTATAATTATATTTTAGAATACACGTGATGGTAATTTATATAAATAATTTTGTAGATAGTTCAAAATAAAAAAAAAACAAAAAGAAACAAGTATATTAGATTGAAGATCTCGTTTGATGAGAATTGTACGTGTGAGATAAAAAATATATATTTGAATCCATTTGTATTTTGATATGGCTTGTAATATATTTTATATATGTAGTTGTGTTTAAATTCTATATATTAATTTTTTTATGAGTAGTTATGTTTTTATTTGTATCCTATATACTTGTAGGATTAATATTTAATTCATTTATGAATATTTTTGTCAATATCAATAAGATTTTGATATAATTTGTCATTCCTAATCGTATATCTATTCGTTAAATTCAATCTTACCTTAAGTTTATTTTATTTTTTTAAATATTTCATTATCTCAAATTTCTTGAAATTATTAGTAGTTACTTTTTATTCCTTTATTTTGATATTTTTAAGATTAATTTTTATGTAAGAT
>PYAF01004503.1:5261098-5273352 GCA_007407185.1 Glycine tomentella
ATTAATTAAAAATAATATAAGTATAACTTTTAACATAATGCTATTATAAATGATATAATTTCTTACTTTCTTATTGATTATGAAAGCATATACTATTTTTTCCCTAATATTTTTATATATTAAATTAAGATTTTAACGTCTAAATATATAAAACAATTTTATACTATTATTTAATTATAAAAATTATTGTTTAAATAATTTCAAAATAAAATTTTTAAAAGCCAACAAAATTACATGATAAATTATGATTATAACTATGTAAATATTACATATCCATTTTTCTGTTAAACAATTGTTGATATACAAGAAAAAAGTTCTGAAATGATTTTCATTGAACCTTTTTATATTTTAATTTAAATGAAAATAAAAGAAAAAAAGGGAAAATAAATATATAAAAATAGATTTAAAAATGAGAACTTTGTGCTAGTCTGATTTTGTAATCTTCTTCTCATCATCGTCTCAACTCAATCTCTCTCTCACACCCCTCCCTCGACCTCTTCTTCTGTTTAGCTTCACTCACTCAATGCGTTGTTGTTGTTGATGTCTAATACGAAACTCTCACCGCCTATGAAGAAGGCGAAATCCATCGACTCTAAGAACGGCGACGACGCCGTTTTGGAATCCCCCGCCGCCGCCTCCGATGACCCCAATGCGCCCGCTCTCGTCGCCGCCAATTTGTCTCGCAAAAAAGCCACTCCTCCCCACCCCCCCAAGAAGCTTCTCATTAAGTTTCACAAAGGTACTTCACTATTGACCAATCGATTACTCTTCTGTTTCCTCAATTCTTGCTCTCTTCAGATGCCGGATTCAATATTTGAATTCATCGATTTGTGTTTATTACTTTGTTAGTTCACTTGTAAGCTGCATTTTAGTTTCTTGCTTTTTTGCTTCGTGCTCTTCTCCGATGTTTATACTTCAACAGCTGCACAGCGCTCTTCTTTCGTTTTTAGTCGTATTAGTCTTTGGAAAGAGAAATTTGAACTCTAGAGAGCTCGTTTTCATTTCCTTCTTTGAACTTTATTCTTAGTTTCATTTTTTTTTCTTAATTCATTGATACAGTAATATATAGCAAATATTAAATATTTATATTATGAATGGGATGATTGGGGGTGAGGCTTGGCACATAGATAAGGTTGCTGTCTTGTGAGTTGGAGGCCATGGTTTTAAATCTTGGAAACAGCGTCCCCTCTTGAGGTAGTTGGGCTGCATGTGTCTACCTTCCCTAGACCACACTTGGTGGGAATCTTGTCCAATGAATCACCCTCTTTTTAATGAATTGAATTGGATGACTACTACATTTTTTTTATACTTTGTTTTTTCTTATGAAGGTATACCAACATTGCCCCAAAATTTTGAGGAGGATACATGGGCAAAATTGAAGTCAGCTATTGGTGCTATATTCTTGAAGCAACCTGTTTCTTGTGACTTGGAGAATCTTTATCAGGTAATCATGGAAAACCTTTTTATTTTATCAGGTAGTGGGTTTAATTTAGCCCAGTGAATATTCGCCACACATTAGCTCATTAGAGTTTTATGGGAACTCAATTCTTTTCCATAGGCTGTGAATGATCTTTGCCTTTACAAAATGGGGGGAAATCTTTATCAACGAATTAAAAAGGAGTGTGAAGCACATATATCTGCAGCACTGCAGTCTTTAGTAGGCCAAAGCCCAGATTTGATTGTTTTTCTATCGCTAGTTGAGAGATGTTGGCAGGATCTTTGTGACCAAATGTTGATGATTCGTGGTATAGCCTTGTTTCTGGATAGGACGTATGTGAAACAAACAACAAATGTACAGTCATTATGGGACATGGGTTTGCAACTTTTCCGCAAACATCTTTCTCTATCTCCAGAAGTAGAACATAAAACTGTTACTGGTCTTCTTCGTATGATCAGAAGTGAAAGGTAATTTATATTTTGCAATCTCAGTTTTGAAAATGACTAGAACAGTGTATGTGCAGGTTCTTCTGCATGTATTTTGTATATGCATTCTTGAATTCATGTGATGGGAACCAGTTGTTACTGATAAAGCCAACAAAAACTACTTCTTTACAAGAACAGAAGTGCAGAATAAAAGATAAATCTAGAATTTTGCAAAATGCAGATATACTAAACCTCTAGCCCAAGCCCATTGCCTTTTTGCCCTCAGTTCGTGCCTTCTATGCACTACATATTTTTCAATCATATTTTTTTTTGTTTTTCCCTAATTATTTTCCACCTCCGGGACCTCCCACTATTCCTTGTCAATCCAGCTCTTGGTTATGCAGAAAACTTAACAGCGTGAATATTCCCTTTATTTTTTATTCTGCCCTCCTCACCCATGTGTGTTTACCCCTTTTAATTCCCATTCCCTTCCTTGTGGCAATTACCTTATTGGCCATCCAATTTTCTTAATATTCCAAGCAGAGTGACCATTTGTTTGGTGAGACCTTAAGTTACCACTCTGCTTTTTATTCTGTAAAATCAGGAATCATCACTCTGACATGAGGGAACTAGAATCGAGATTTCTGAATGGGTTTGGAATGGATTTCTTGTTAGAGATGGGCTTTTTTCATAATTATTTTTGAAAGAAATAATCCTTGAACTACCTGTAAACCCATCTTCCACCAATTGCCTACTGTTGTAGTCAATCATATCTCCACTTTTTTATTATTGAATATGTTGGGCAAGATGGAGAGACTTGGTAAAATGTTAAAGGTGCTGCCTTGTGACCTGAGAAT
The DNA here is from genome assembly GCA_007407185.1 of Glycine tomentella. Lineage (NCBI taxonomy): Eukaryota > Viridiplantae > Streptophyta > Magnoliopsida > Fabales > Fabaceae > Glycine > Glycine tomentella. The sequence goes on from PYAF01004503.1 coordinate 5,263,819, forward strand.
CTATATCTTGCCAAAAAATGGGTCCATCAGTGTATAATTAAAGTAATAATTTCAGAATAGTGATATATAATAAACACCATACAGAGATTCCTATTGTGATAATTGTTGGAAATGGGAGTATTTTATGATATTAGAGCTTCTTTATTGTTTGTTTTTCATTGTGGCATTGTGGCCTAGATGCTTGGTTTAGCTAGGTTCAATGCATTTTAGGAAGTAGTAGTAGTATCTGAATATAAACAGGCCATTCTGCTGGGTAGAAAACACAATCAAGCATATTCAGAAAATTTTTGTTTCTCATCTTCCACAATAATTATGTGACTTGGCCAGTAATTTTCACTCTTACTGCAGGGAGTTGACTAGCTGATCCATCTGTATATGAATTAGGGCATATAATTCTTCAACATACTCTAAGTCTTACATTTTCAATTTTGTCTGATTTTTCAGATCAGGTGAATCAGTGGATAGAACTCTTCTAAATCATCTTTTGAAGATGTTTACTGCTCTGGGAATTTATGCAGAAACCTTCGAGAAGCCATTCCTTGAATGCACATCCGAATTTTATGCTGCTGAAGGTATGAAATACATGCAGCAATCAGATGCTCCAGATTACTTGAAGCATGTTGAGGTGCTTCTTTTCCCTTACTTTTGTGTATTATAATTTTAGCTTTAATCATTGACATTCCTATATGCTGCTTTTGTATTTTTTAACTAATGGATCATGCCAAAACTTTTCACTTTAAATATTTTTGTTTGACCATACAAGTTATCTTTCTTTTTAATTTCAATCCCATCCTTGTTCCACATTGTATTTACTGTGGGTATGTTTTTGGATACTCATTTTATAGACAAGATTGCAAGAGGAACATGAAAGATGTTTGTTGTACTTGGATGCAAGCACTAGGAAACCATTGATAGCGACTGCTGAAAAGCAACTTCTTGAACGTCATATACCTGCCATTCTTGACAAGGTTCTAAAAACAATTTTTGGATTTTTGTCTGGTAAAATTTCCTTTGCAACTCCCCCCCCCCCCTCCCCTTCTTTACTTTACTTTTGTCTTCTTTTACAGGGTTTTACTATGCTTATGGATGGGAATCGTATTGAAGACCTTCAGAGAATGCACTCACTCTTTTCAAGGGTCAATGCTCTTGAATCACTGAAGCAGGCCCTTAGTTCATACATCAGGAGAACTGGGCAGGGCATTGTTATGGATGAGGAGAAAGATAAAGATATGGTCTCATCCCTTCTTGAATTTAAGGCTTCTCTTGACACAATATGGGAAGAAAGCTTTTTCAAGAATGAAGCTTTCAGCAATTCAATTAAAGATGCATTTGAGTATCTTATCAATCTTCGTCAGGTATTATGTATTTTTCCGTTATGATTTATAGCTTTTGTGTGGTGTTGTTTCCATACTAACATGTGGAAATTCCTCAAGATAGAAAGCTTGAACTGATATGTTTTGGGTTGACCTTTGTGCTAGTCTTTCCTTGTTCCATAGTATATCACCACTAACATAATGTTAGTCAAGGAACTGAACAATTAGCACCAAAACTTTTTTTACGGTAGTTAGTAGTAGGAAAGGACATATAGCTAACACGTACCATTTTGTCATTAGCTAGTTAAACTTTTTATGTCAAGTAACCATTTACACTCAAATTGGGATGTTTGGTGTATGACGTGACTTGCAATCAACTCACTGTTATGCTATTTTCATATGACAGAATCGACCTGCAGAGTTGATTGCAAAGTTTTTGGATGAGAAGCTTCGTGCAGGTAATAAGGGTACTTCTGAAGAGGAACTGGAGGCTACACTTGATAAAGTCCTGGTGTTATTCAGGTTCATTCAGGTATGCTCAATGTTTTATTGGAATAGCAAATAATTAATTGTTTCTGAATTTTTTATTCAGGCTTCTGCCATAATCAGGCATTCCTATTGGTCTTTCTCTCCATGCTGATATTGGCATTATTGATTTTTTATTGTTAGGGCAAGGATGTATTTGAAGCATTCTATAAGAAAGATCTTGCTAAAAGACTGCTTTTAGGAAAGAGTGCTTCTATTGACGCTGAGAAATCTATGATCTCCAAGGTCAAGGTTTCTCTTCCCCTATTTTAACATCTGAAATCAATAGATGGTTTCTTAGCAATATTATTAGTAATGTTAATAGTTTTCTTTCATTAATACAGTTGAAGACTGAGTGTGGCAGCCAGTTCACAAACAAACTGGAAGGGATGTTTAAGGTATACATGATTCTTCTTGGAGTCAATTTTTAATTTAAAGATTTGATTCAAATTGTGGATTACTGTTCAATAGATGTTTTCTTATAATTTTTGTCACTTCCATGCTTGGGTGGCAATGACTGATTGATGGCAATCATCAACTGGGCTTTTCTTTCTCCTACCTATCACTTTCACTTTTCTTTGGCCTGCCAATTTACAGGGAATTCAAATCCATTGAGAAACCCTTTTCAACCCCTTTCTCAAAGGGTTAGATCAGAGCTTCTGTTGTTGTTGCCTATTTTGAAAGGTCCAATATTTTTTTCAACATTTAGACAGTTTATCCCACTAACCCAGCATTTGCCTGAAATTGCCCACATATTTCCCCTATTTTTCAATACCTTCAAAAGCATCCCTATACAATTTAAAAAGAAATCACTACAAATAACCCATTGATCTTTTTTCTTTAACTGAAAACAGTACTAGAGTCGTATGATATTGGTCAAATTCTTTAAAAAAAGGTACTAAATTGGGGTTATTTTTGTAATTGTTTTTAATGGTTAATGCCTTAATGGAGGATTTTAGTAGGCTTTAAATGTAGGTGTGCATTACTTCATTTTGATATAGAGAAGATTATTTTAATTTCTCAAAAGTTTAAATATTCTAGAGGAATCAAAATCAAACTCAGTATCTGATGTGTGTTTGTCTTTTTGTTGGAATAGAACCTAATGGACATATAAATCAACATAAAATTTTTCCTTCCATGATTTTTTCTTTGCATGTGTGAAACAACTTTCCAATGAATAACCAAACACCCTTTGATTTAAATATCTAGTTGTGGGAAATGGTCATATAGACAAATACTCAGGTCATTTATTCATTTAATTAAATGTAATAAAATTTGCATGGGAAGATGTTATGATATTAGTTCATTTGTTACCCCCTTTTATGGTGTATACTTCTGTGTGTATAGAATATGTTCCCTAGCAGAAATGTGCAGCAAGATCATAGTGGCGTTTTTGTTTGTTTGATTGATATGAAGTATTTATATCAGACATGTAAATTTTAAACATTGTGCATAAACATAGATTCCAGTACGTTTGTTGATGAAAAGTACATTTATATATCATATGCTTGGTTTTATTGTTTTGTGTGATGATCTTTTGAATGATGATGATCTGACAAACTTCATGAATTGTTATAGTTCTTATTAACATCACAGCTTCTGTCAACTACATCTCATATTTTTGTAAATCAGGACATTGAATTATCAAAAGAAATAAATGAGTCATTCAAACAGTCATCACAGGCGAGGTCAAAACTTGCATCAGGGATTGAAATGAGTGTTCATGTTTTAACCACAGGGTAAGCGTTGTGTCTTCTCATCATATATATGTGTGTGTGTGTGTGTGTGTGTCGATAGAAAGATAGGTTTGTGTCTTCTCATCATATATATGTGTGTGTGTGTCGATAGAAAGATTTCTGGAGAATCTAACTGGAGTTGGATGAGTGCAGGTACTGGCCAACATATCCGCCCATGGATGTTAGACTTCCTCATGAATTGAATGTTTACCAGGTTCTGCACGTGCTAGTGACTGATTTCTCTTTTAACTGTGGTCTTGGTAGTTTGAGTGATTCCCTTGACATGGTCCTTTCTTTCCTCTATTGGGTCTTCAGGATATTTTCAAAGAGTTCTATCTAAGCAAATACAGTGGAAGACGTCTGATGTGGCAAAATTCACTAGGTCACTGTGTCTTGAAGGCAGAGTTTCCCAAAGGAAGAAAGGAGTTGGCTGTGTCCCTATATCAGGTTTTCAAAAACCATTATTTAAAATGTTAAAATCTCCATTTATTTTTGCAGTTTATCTTAGCATCTTTTATTGCATAAATTTCCATTTTTTTTAATATTAATCTGCATGCCTGGCTGTCCTCCAGACTGTTGTTGTAATGTTATTCAATGATGCTGAGAAGCTAAGTCTTCAAGATATCAAAGATGCTACTGGTATTGAGGATAAGGAACTCAGAAGGACTCTGCAATCACTAGCTTGTGGTAAAGTTCGTGTCCTACAAAAGGTGTGTTTGTAATCATTTGTATAATTTCCAATATACAATTTTTATTTGTAATTATGGTCTTCGTATATTTCTCAATATTTTCCCCTTTAATGAACATGCAACAGATGCCCAAAGGAAGAGATGTGGAGGATGATGACTCATTTGTTTTTAATGATGGGTTTACAGCTCCTCTTTACCGTATAAAGGTATTTCTCATTGCTTTTGAACACTTGGTCTCATATTGGAGGAATCTGAACTTTGTGTTTTAATTCTACCTCAAAGTTAAAAGTTTGGTATAAATTTGTCTTTAATCAGGTTTTTTTCATACTAATTTGGAAGTTATGAAGTGCAGGTGAATGCAATTCAATTGAAGGAGACAGTCGAGGAGAACACAAGCACCACCGAAAGAGTTTTCCAAGACCGTCAGTATCAGGTTAATGTTCTTTCCCTTCAAATGTTCCCCACTTTTTTGGAATTGATGCTGTGGTTTAGGTAATGTTTGGATTAGTAAAAGGGGATGAAATGGAGTGAAATGGAACTTGATAGAAATAGAATGCATTCCATTTTATTCCATGATTTCCATCCAATACCTCTTTTTCTTCCGTTTCTATTTATTTGGGGGAATGAGATGGAAGTGGTCTTTTTTCCATTTCGCTTTATTTCGTTAGAATTCATTTATTCAATTTCACTCACCCCTATCCGAATTCACCCAAAAAAAAAAAACTCACCCCTATCCGACACAACCTTACAAGATGCTCATAGAATCAAGGTGTTTGTTTGGTGCAGTGCTATCTTGTCTGACATTTGGTACCCTTTCAAATTCATGAGAATCTAAGATGCATAGGCATGGGATATTATATATACTCTCTCCAGTCCTATTTATAGGACCAAAATTACAAGTGGTGCTTGCTCCTTTTTATAAGACTAATCCATAATGGCCTTGCATTAATTTTTTAAGACGAAAATATCCCTAATTAAAATAGAGGTTGTGATGGCAAACAATTAGAAAATAGAGAGGAGTATTAATGAAAATGGTAATTTTGAAAAAAAATTTAAACATTTATTGTTATCAACTAAATTAATCATTTTTCTTAATCTTGATGAATTAGATAATTGGGTCTTATAAATAGGATTGGAGGAAGTTTTAATTACCAAATATATTTTCATTAATTTTATTTTACAAAATATGAATATCAGAATAATAATTTTTTTTTAGTGTATCAGAATAATAGTTATATTCATTTTTTTTTTGGTTACAATGATAACTAATTTTGAAGTTGCGATGTTTCCACCTTGTCTTTATATATGTACACATATATCTCAATGACTTATGCTTGGACATCTAACAATGTAATGCCAAACACAAGAAACCTGTTATACTTATCTTAGGTCCAGGATGTCCTGGTATAGTGTATCCAAGATCAAATGTTTATGTAACCAACTCTTCTTAAAACTGGTTATCATCTGTAACAAAAAATTTCATTATTGTCATGGTTCAGATTGATGCTGCTATTGTGAGGATAATGAAGACTAGAAAAGTGCTTAGTCACACCCTTCTTATTACTGAACTCTTCCAACAGGTGAACTCAATTCTTATCTTTCATTTCTTAATTCAAATTGTATCTTTGTCAACTCCTAATATTTCGATTTCAAAATAATGTGTTCCTGCTACTCTGATGGCTTAGTTTTAGAGGAAGCCACTTTGTACCGATTTACTACTGAAAACGATGTAAAATGCATCATGATCCCTTCTGTTTTGATTAAATAAAAACCACACACTTGATGCTACTTTTGTGTGATTTTCGGGGATATAATACTTACTTTAGGTATTTATTGTTTTTTGTACAGCTGAAATTCCCAATAAAACCTGCTGATTTGAAAAAAAGGATTGAAAGCCTCATTGACAGGGAGTATCTAGAGAGGGACAAGAGCAATCCTCAAATATACAATTACCTCGCATAACATTTTCTGCTTTATTTAACATTTAAATTTTCTTTTGTAAATGACATGGGAGAGGGTTTGATGTTTAATCCCTTGTCATATGTACAGTAAGCATGAACGATTCCTTTTTAATATTTTCCACCCTTTCATTGACGGGAACTGTACTGTAATTATAAAGCATGTTTATTCTCTTTTAAGTTTTACTATTTTCTTCCAATTAAAAGTTACTGACCCAAACCCATACTCAAACATTTGGATAAAATTTAATGATAAATATTAGAAGTTATTAGTCACATTACCACTTAAAGTCGTGCATTTATTTTTTAATTTACTATTCAACTATAATATAATTTTTTTATTTTTAGTTTTTTCTTCTCATAATTACATAGGTTTTATTATTTGAGTAACTCTAAAGAATTAATCGTTTTTGTTCCCAATTTTATCACAAAAGTATTTTTTTTTTTCTTATTTGTTGCATTAGTAAATACAAGGGTTTAAAATTATTAAAGTAATGATTGCATTAAGATTGGGGCATGACGATAAGTGAGTAGCCTTTGTTGGAAGGGTCTTTTGGTGATTAGCTGCAGTTGTACAGTGTGTGATTGTACTATATTGATTGAGTGAACTTCCTTTCCTTATTTTTGTTAAAGTTCTTTTCCTAATTACTCTTTTGCTGTTCATATTATTGTGACTATGGAAAACAACAAATGGAATACATAATATCTTTAAGTTCTTGCCATTACTGTTTTAATTTAAATTTCGCTTTCTCTTGATATGATTTCTTATTTTACATGGTCGCATCAATGTTACAACAATGTTGCCACCTCTTTAATTTATGTGTCATTTACACACTTCCTAATTAATATCCTAAATGCTCTTTATCAATGATATTAAATTTGCTTTTCAGAAAAATATACTGAATGTTCTCTCACGAAAGCATTCTCACACAGTTACAACTTACAACGTATAACAAAAATAGACAAGCTCCAAAAAAGAGAATAAGAGACTACTTTAGAAAAAAATGTTCGGCCCAAACTTTAGATGAGTCAATTTCAGATATCCAACAAAACCAGTTGCCATATCTACTCTCTCTTTTCCCTTAGACAATCCTCTTTCTAATTTGTTTTCCAAAAATGTTTCCTTTTAAAAAAAAATACACTCCCATGTTGACTGTTGACAGTTTCGAAATAAACCAAGAGGCAATAAAGATAATATGCAACACATTTTGAAATCTGTCAATCTAAGGTCTGGTCTAGGGTTAAAGCTAAAAAGGTAGATTTCACAGCAACTTTTTATGATTCAGCTAGGTGAAAGAAGGCATCCTTCTGATTCTATGAAGAAATAACAGCACTAGACTTTATATGGGTAGGGGAGATGCATGGCTCGATAATAGGAGTGCAGGGGACAATGGCGCAGGGTTTGAGAACCATATAACTAGAGGGAGAACATGTTTTTTGCTGCTATATTTTATGTAGGGGTGAGGCCTTGGATATTTCATAACTGTAAATGAAATTCGTTTGGTTTATAAAAAAAGAAAAACAGAGGTGGATAAACCAGATAGTTCCTGGAAGTAGTTCCTATTGATTTTGATGTTTGTATTATTCTGAAACTGGATGGGGGTACTCCTTGTGCTATATCCTGCTGGTTTAATATTAATAGGGGAGTGTATCTTTTGAAAGAGAATATTTTTGGATAACAAATTAAAAGGGGAGTGTCTAAGCAAAGAGAGAGAGTGGATATAACAATTGTCCTACCAAATCATTGGTTTGATTTGAAACATGTCGATAACTTAACACAAAACTTGCTCATCCCAGTTGGGCTCAACTAAAGTCATGTATATTAAAAAATAACGAAAATGTTAGTATTATGTACTATTTATTTCTCAGAACGACTTTCATTTTTCGTTTCTGTTCCATTTCACTCTCTACGTCCCTAACAATACTATTAATAAAGTTGAAGTTGTGTTTTGACTGTTGCCTATGTTGAAGTCTAGTTGGAATTTAACTGGACATGGGATAACAGGATGCGAGAAATGGGAGGACAACGTAGACTTATACAAGTTCACTCCTGGTAAAGAGATTTTGGTAGATCATATATAGGTCATAAATCAAAACCTAACTCCACTCCACCACTGTATCAAAGATTAAACTCCCTTTTAAAATTTTTGTTTAATTGACCAAAAAGAGAGAGAAGTAAAATGTCATTGCAGTATAACCCTTCAAACATTCGATTTTGAAAAATCAGAAATTTGGTTTAATTGATAGAATCCGCTACCATAATCTAAACTTTATACCAAGTCTAAAGTATTACTAGAGTAGTAGAATTGAATGTTTTGACTTAAAAGAAGCCAATTAATAATGGACCATAAACTTGTGTGCATAATTAAATTCTACACTGCTCATGATTTAGAATCAAAGATAGGGAGTCCACAAATTGAAAGTGATGCTCTTTTCTCAACTTTTGAAATGTGGCATATAATCTAAACATTACAACTAATATTTCATATCTTCAAAGATTTTTCACATCAGAAGAAAAACTGTCCTTGCCTTTTAGAATTGGACCACAGATAATACAAAATTCATTTATTGGGTCAATTACAGCTTTTTTTAGTTAAATTCTCTTTAGTTGGTCTCCTTTCCAACACGACTTTTCAAGATAAGTGTTGACCTTCAAAGGCAGTAACTTATTCCAAAATGATTTGAGCAAAGGATGATGCAAATTTCTAAGAGTATGTTCAAAACCCCATTATCTAATGTGACCTAACCATATTTTTCCTTCACCATTTATCTCAGACTCTATTGTTAAATGTTATAAAACCATTTTGATAAGATCTCCTCCAAATCTTTGAAAAGTTCCATAAAGACTTGGAATTTATATAGGAATGAAGAAATCAAATGCCAGTAAGTTTTTTTATTTATTTCTTTATTTGTGACACCCTTGTCATATTTAACATGCATGATTAATGATTGTATTCGACTTGAACAAGATTATCTGAGTTATTTAACATGCATGTAGACTTGTATGCTTTGTAAAAGAAAAAAAATACATTTGGGATCATACTTTGGTTAAATCCTATAGCTAATTTGGGTGAACGTGATAATTAAAATGGTATCTGAGTTTAGAGCAAATTATGAAGGTGGCTTTGCTCCAAACCTTTAGAATTCGTATCCTTACATAATAGAACATAAATTCGTCGTATACCGTGAATGCATAGGAACATTCTTCTGAGATGGCATGCTTGAGTTAGCTTGGTATAGCTTTCACGCAAACTACACTAATACCCACTAAGTCTCATTGCTTTCTCTTCCGTATGCGCTATATCAATCATGA
>PYAF01004503.1:5273452-5283646 GCA_007407185.1 Glycine tomentella
GAGACTTGAAAAAAAAAAATACAACAAAATAAATAAACTTAAGATAAAGTTGAATTTGAATAATAGAGATACGATTAGGAATGATAAATTATATCAAAATCTTATTGGTATTGACAATAATATTCACAAATGAATAAAATATTAATCCTGCAAGTATATAGGATACAAATAAAAACATAACTAATCATAAAAAAAAAGTTAATATATAGAATTTAAACATAACTACGTATATAAAATATATTACAAGCCATATCAAAATACAAATGGATTCAAATATTTTTTTTTATCTCACACGTACAATTCTCATCAAACGAGATCTTCAATCTAATATACTTGTTTCTTTTTGTCTTATTTATTTATTTTGAACTATCTACAAAATTATTTATATAAAATACCATCACGTGTATTCTAATATATAATTATAAGTTAATTAATTTTGTTGTATTTTTTTTTTTCAAGTCTCAAAGAATATCATTACATGCGAACAAGATTCTATTGATTATGTTAAATGATTAAAACATTATATTTAAAATGAATTGTTACATAATTGTGTTTATAATATTATTTTTTATGACTTATATTTGAATGTCTTTAGGTTATATTTAAAAGTTCAGTAAAAAATACAACGTCATATTTAAATATTTTTATTATTATATTTGAATGATTGATTTAGTTGTAGCTATTTTTTTAATTAATATTTTTATTGATTTGTTTATATATAAGTTAAGTATGGATATAAATATATAAATACATAAATACTCAGTACATATGAAGATAAAAGTTAAAATTACTATTCATACAAGTATGAAGACGAGTTCTAAGTATTTTTTAAAATGCGCGTGTATGATACACCACCTATGTGAATCATATATATTATAAAATAAAATGAATCCCAGGCATGTTCATTAGTATTATTTGAAATGTTTAAAATAAGAAGGAATGTAAAAGAAAAAATGATATTATAAGCTAAACTTTATTTTATTTGATTAAATAACTCTTTTTTGTGTGGCCTAAGTCAGAAAGCATCGAGTGAAGCAAAATTGTTACTTCATATATAAAAGAAAATAATATTCAAATAATGATATGATAATTTTATTCCATTGTACCCATAAATATAGAAAATACTTTATTTCATTTGATTAAATAAGTCTTTTTTTGTCTTTGTTCGGTCTTCATGGATATTTTTTAATTTTTTAACAAAAAATTAATTTTGTTCTTAATATGATTATCATTGATCTAAGATAATTTTACACATAAAAAAAATTAAACACAATTTTTTTAACTAAATAAATCATTTTCTTAAACCACTACATTAATTTCTTCTTCTTCTTTATAAACCTAACTAAGAAAGCATGACGTGAGACAAAATTGTTACTTATTTTATAAAAGAAAATGTTCAAATAAGAATGTGATAATAGTATTCCATTGTACTGTCACTTTCAAAATTTAATATTTTTGTAAAATTATTTATGTGGAAATATTATTTAATAATAATATCCTTGATGATATTTTTTTATATTTAACAAATTTTATTTATTCGTTATCTCGATCAATTAAAATTTTGTTATGAATTTCAATTAAAAAATCAATGATGTTATTTTATTCTGTATTATTATCTTAGTATGTTTGATTAATAGAATATTCATTGTTAATTTCCTCATCTGTTTTTTGAATAACTTGTTAATTTCCTCATCAAAGATTACTAATTTTAGTCTTACTCACTTTGAGGTATGAGTGACAAATAAAACTTGACCCAGTCAATCTACTTGGTATGTCCCATTTTGCCTACCAAAAAACAAGCTTACAAGAGGGGCGACATAAGTTAGAGCTTATTAGGTCCATTTTTTATTCTTTAAAATAAATAAAATATAGTACAAGAATATGGATTTTAGTTTCATTTTATATAAAGGGGATGACGTAATAATTTAAATTAGAGATGATCAATAATTAAAAGTAAATGTTTCTCAATTAATTGTTTTTTTTTATTAATGTCGGTATTGGAGACAAAGCAATTGCATAAGTTAGATGAAATAAGACCACTAAAAGCATTAGATAAACAAGTGAAAGAACTGTCAGATAATAGGAACATAAAACTATTGTCTTTGATTATTATTTTTTAATATTTTAGTTGAATCTTTATTTTATATTTCACTACACTAATAGTTTTTACTGGTATCAGTTTACGTCAGTAATATTGATTCAACAATATCATTTAAAAAAAAAAGTAATTCCTTATAGGCACACTAAAATATTAAACAATAATATCATTTTTAATTTATTATATTTTATAATTATTTTATTCGATACATTAAATTTTAAAAATTTCACGTTAATTTTTTAAGTTTTTATAAAGTATTTAATTTTAATCCTTTATTCTAAAAACATTTAAAATAAATAAAATAATTAATTTAATATAATAATAATTAAAAATCATCGTTATCTTTATTTTATTTTAAAAATTATAAAAGACCCTAATTTCTAACCTTTCTCCTTTCCCTGACACCAATAGCGAAGCCTCAAACCCAGGAGTGGTTGTTTTGCAATATGCATAAGAAGAACACTTTGGCCACCAATAATGCAAGTAGCAGATTCTTTGTCAAAAACCCAAATCTGGCTCAGTCCGTCCATGTACACTTCCCCCCAATCGCTACCACTAGAGAAAAATCGTAACACAAGGAAGCAAACAACAAAAGGGACGGGCAGTGTTGCATAAAACAAGCAAGCGATTCAAAAGGGGTGAAGGGTCTAGGTGGTGGTCCGGTGCTGGTGTTGGTGTTGGTGTTCGCCGGTGTCTTGTGTTTTGTGTGTCTGTGAGGAAGATGACGAGGACGAAGGGAATGGACTAGGAGAAATCTGCTGGCTTTTTTTTTTTTTTTTTTTGGAAAAAACACACTAAAGATTTGTAACCCTTATTATTTTAAATTTTAACAGAATTATTAATGTTGTTAACGGAAATAGGAAAAAAGATTAAAACCAGACACTTTATAATTAAAAGATCAAAATAACAATTTTAAAACTTAAACGTATTAAAATCAAATAATTAAGAAACATAAGTTTTATTTACACCATCATGGCGCTGGGAAAAGGCTATCAGTTATATAGCAATGTGTATGTTTAAATTCATATTTTAATGCAATTTATCTTTTTTATCATTCATTTTCTTTTGATCAATTAATTTATTGTATTCTCTTTTTTTCCATTTATTGTCCAAACTCTAAATTTTTCCAATTTTTATTTATTCTTCAAACTGATCTTACTCTTTTATTTTTCTTTCTTTCATATATATTGCATTTTGAATACACAAACAATTATACTTTTAATTATGCACAATTTTCTTATTGTAAATGCAATAGAAGAATTTTTGTTTTGATTTTATCAACCATATATCTTTATTTTGAAAATATTAGTTTCACAGAATTTTCTGATTGTGGACATAATTAAAGAATTTTTGTTTTAATTTCATCAGTGGTATATATCTTTTCTAATTTCACATAATTTTCTGATTGTAAACATAATTGAAGGTTTTTTGTTTCAATTTCATAAACAACTATATCTTTATTTTTGAAGATATTTTAACTTTATATAACATTTTGTATGCATTATTAGTTGTTCAAATATTTTTTAAAATTAATCTTACTATTCTTCTAGTTGAAAGTTAAAACAATACTAGTTTAACAAATTAAAAATTATAATTGTGATTCTGTCTTATTAAATAAAATAAGTTATTTGTGATTGGTTATAATTATTTAATAAATTTTCATCATAAACAAAAATATTAGAAAGATGTTTAAAATAAAGAAATATTTCTATATCATTATTTTTTTTTTATAAATAACATAACTGATAGTTCTTTTATGTATTTTAATTTGTCGGCTTGTAAATTTCATTTTCAATCGAGCCACATGTATGATAATCAAAGAACAATCAAGTTGATCACATTCCAAGTTGGGTGCTTTTGACTTGGCATGGACAAGACAACGTAACAATTTATATAGTCCCTTAAGACTGCCAAGTTCAAAGCCTCACACGAGTACTAGCCGTGGTGGACGAACCTCAACTACACCTATAAAACACCCACATATCCTCATGCACTTTTTCAACCCTCACACTCTCCAATTCAGCAATTCTCACAAGATTGAAGAATTAGCAAAGTTATAGCTAGCAGAGAAGCTAAAGGGTATCTAACTTATTACTAGGCTTCAGATTCTGTTCAGCAACAAGCTCACCGCATCACACAACATCATGACGAGTGGACCAAAGATAGTGCACATCGAAACACGGTACGTGGAAACCGACGCTATACACTTCAGAGATGTGGTTCAGCACCTCACAGGGAGGAACTCCTCAACAACAAATTGGGTAGGAAATGGTGCCTCATTCTCATCCGTGGCATGTTCTTCAGATTATAATAAAAGAGGAATTGCAAATGGTGGTGTCAGTGCCAAGCCACATGAAGATAGCACCACTGATGGTAAAAAGAATAGTGTGGCATCTTCCATGCTACTCATGAACGTGTCCTTCAAAGACTTTGAGGGTCTGTTGTCTGATATGCCTCCCATGGAGGAGTTGCTCATGTTGTAGGTGGAGGAACACCTTTTTTTTTTCCCTACTAGTTTTCGAATTTTCTCTATTTTATGTCGGTATTGCTGAATAATATATACAAGAGAAAAAGAATTATGTATTTAGTGTAAAAAATATCATCATTAAATTATAATTTATCATATATGATAAATTTATTAATTTTTAAAATATTTATTTTAAATTAATTCAAATAATAATTTATAATTTAACGAGAGTGTAAAACCTATTTATACATAATCATTACACTCTATACATAATGTCGTGTTTGTACAAGTAGAACAGTTTGATGCGTTTAACTGCTGAGGATGAGACTCTGCTAGATGCATAACTGTTCTGTGCAAATATTTTCATCTCTAATTCGAAATCAAATAAAGGAAAACAAAAAATAAAGATAAAATAAAGGAATACTTTTGAGTTAATATATATGGAACTACCATGTTTTTATTTCTGCAAGTCATGAAACGATAAATTTTGAAGACTGCATTCCAGAAAATTGCGCAAACTGCCTGTTGCAGAAGTTTTATTGATTGTGGGGACATGAAAAATTAGGAGTTTGTCCCCTCTATGAAAAGGAAACTCTGTACGACGGAAACTTGACCATATATTTTTATTCATAGGTCAATTCTGTAGACTCGCGAGAGGATCTAATCTAAGAGACTTATATACTGTTTAAATAACATGTGGTAGTAGGACCGCATATATTAAATGGAAAATGATGGGTGGAAATCCAGTTGCTATTTTATACAAAAAAAAAAAAAGAAATAGAGATAAAAAAATGACACATTGACAGAGATAAAGATATATTGTTTTAGGATTACTATTTGAAAGTGTGATTTATTATCACTTAGGTCCGACAAATATAAGAATTTTAAAAAGATTTTTAAAAGTATAATTTATCTGTCATTTTAATTTAATGATTAATTTTTTTTTGTTTAAGTTAACATCTGTGTTTACTTGATATGTTAAATAATTATATATATATATATATATATATATAACTAAGCTAACAATGTACATGCATGTGGTAGTTTAACCAATGATAATAACTGTTAACTAGTCATTCATATGCACAAAGTCAATTGTTATGTATGTAATGAATATATTATCATCACGTGTCATCCACGTACGTATGTATCATCAGCTGACATAAGTATGTATCACCAAGTGACACAAATATTAACTTAAACAAAAATATTTTAATGGTAAGATTAAAGTGACAAATAAAACACAGGGATTTTTTTTCAAATTTTAATAGTTTCCAGACATTTAAATGATGGTAGATTGCACTATACCAAAATTGATATTTATCCTATTGGTTTAAGATTTAATATATAATTGGGTCTTAAAATTAGATCTTTGAAGCTAGTTAATTTATGACTGCTTAAAAAAAAGTGAATTATACAACTCCGGCCATGTATTGGACAGTCACCACACTAATTAATCTTACGTTAATGTTTAAGGACAACTTTTGCAGTAATACGAAATTACGGAAACTGTAGTAGAAAAATAATTGCAATATTGTTATTAGTATAGTCTAAAGAAGACGCCAAAAGCTTCCTTTTTGCATGCCTTCTAGCATGTATTCTAGTCCTTTTCCTTGGTTTTAAATTATGTTTCTTATTTTCCTTTTTTATTAGCTCCTTATTTACTCGTATGGAAAAAGAAGGGGTTATTTATATTTTCCAGTGGTAATATTTTTTTTTTCATTATTATTATTATTAAAGACAAAATCATAAGATTATCGAACATTAAAACAGACAATATCTTGAATATGGCGACCTTAAAAACATTTAACAAACTTGAAGTTAAAATATTAAAAAAGACTTAAATCACTCTTGATCCTTAACCTTGACCTTGTTCTATAATGTTAAAAGTCTCATATCTTCCAAAATGTTGTAACCCTAGCAATGTACAACAAACGTAAGGTCAGATTATTATTATTATTATTATTATTTATATTATTATCTTTTGAGGAGATGTCATTTGATTCCGTACTAGTTGGTTTAGCTTCTATCTATTTCATGTGCTCGAATGTTGAATGTTCTTAGTCTTCTTATGGTCAACGTTTTCATTAGCCTTGATGTTAACCCTGTTGGTTTAAATTTTATCCTTCATTTGAAATGGTGTTGGGGTTCTGGTCATAGTAACTATACCGCTCTCTTCCAATAAAACAAAACGCGGCTCGTTCATTGTGTGCAGTTGAGACAATATTAATACAGCTAGCATAAGATTCAACGGATTGCAAGTTGCAACTGTAATCCAATCACGGCAAACTTCTTTTGGCATATTTTCTTCTGTAATTGTATATAAAATTAAAACTAGGTACTCCATTGTCGGAAGTATACACAACAAAGTAGATAGGAGAAAGAGATATTATATTTAGTCTTACTCTTACATATACAAAAATACTGTTTTTGGGTTCAAATCTTTCTTCTGTAATTGTGTTTAAGTAAAAAAATAACTTGTAACTAAGATTTAAATATAAATAAATTTAACTATTTTTATTTTTATTTAACTATATTATCCTTAAAACATCATTTATTTTGTTGTGCCAAGAAGAAGATCAAACACACTCACAGAAGTGTATCACTCAAGCTTGATCAGAAAAAAAATCTCAAAGAGAAAAGATAAAGAACACAAGATCAAAGAGAAGACAGATTTATATGAGCAATGTGCTCATGTTTCAACAAGCTATATTCTCTTATTCCTGAGGAGGAAAACTCTCAATGATAACAATCGTGCATCTAAGTTACAGATTTTTTTTTTCATCCATGGCAGAGATCTAATTCTCTCTTAGCTTCTCTTACACTGCACTCTAGGCTATATTCAAGGAATAGAAGAACTATTCTAATTTCCTAGCTAATAACAACATTAAATGTCACAACAGAAAGTTAGTTGTGAACAGCTTTCAAAAGTAACTGACTAGTCATGATTGTTTGAGAACCAGCAAACAACATATTTAATTGCAATTCTATTTTCAATTATTCTTTTTATTTATCATAATAAATTCTAATGAAGAATATTTTATGAACAATTTTATTTTTTACTTAAAATTATTAAAATTAAATGGTGTCAACTAACTTTTTAAATTAGTGTAAAATTAATTATTTTTACTTATATACAAATAAAAAAATATCATCTTAAATTTTACAAAAGACTTCCAAAGAGTAGCTCATTAAGTTAGATAACAAGCATTTATATAAAAGTATAACAAAACATAAATATAAATACACAGTTTGGACTCCAGAAATCTCTTAGAGGATGGCTGCAATGATTTATCCTTTGAATCTTGGATACAATGTGTGTGTGTGTTGAGAGAGAGAGAGAGAGAGAGAGAGGAAGCATGGGCTCAAAGCCAGAATGACATACATCAGGTAAAGCACCATCACTGTCGCCAGAAAAGCAAATCATGGAAAAAATATCATTTAAAAATAAATTAAATCACCTAAATTTCCAGTTTTGCAATTGGCCAAGTACATATAGCATTCCTGACAGCTTTAGATTACCATATAGAGAAAACCAAGCCCTCTGAAGATGTCAGATATAAAACCGAAATAATTTTGTTGTTGGCATTTCATAGTGTTTTGTCACTTTAATCCTATCTTTAAAATTTCAGAGCCGCTCTCTTGACCAGGTTGGTCATGTTCTAAAATTGGACACTGACGTTGTTTTTCAATTTCTCTAATTATTTTTTGCCAGATATAGCATAAAACATATCATACATATACTTGATAACCCTGTCAGGACAATATATAACCTCCAACCGCACACCACAAAATGGAGAAAGAATAAAGGGGGTTCAAGAATTTGCGGAAGCTTCGCAATTTTCTTATATTGGAATGCTAAGAAACCTTCAATATAATCTGCACCAACAAGTATGTGTAAACTTGTTTCCATTCCATCATGGAAGAATGAAATATGAATGAGATAATTAAAAGAAGACAGGCAGGCACTCATTAGAAATTTGATTGTCTAAATGTATAAAATTAAACCATCAACTACAAATACAATTTTATCATAATTTAGATTAATTGAAGCTAATTATCGATGTGGAACAATCATCCAGACGGGGGCATGGTTGACAGAAAATTAAGATATGAGAAACACGAAATTCAATTCAATGGACAGATAGACTAATTCTTATTTGGCATACTCTTCTAGCTTGCCAGGATTATGGCTTTCGTCAATCTGCAGAATCAAGGACTTGTATGTTATTTCCGGGTTTACCAAAAAAAATTTGAGTGTCTTAGAAAAACTAAATACCTTTGAGCCCAATCTAAATTGGGCCACCCATATTATGCCCTTGTGTAACAAGATGGATTCTGTTATTACCACCCCATCTTTTGCTTTTTTCTCTCCATATTTTGTTTGTTATTTTTTTTCATACCCCTTTAATGTTACCCCTTCCTTCTTGTTTGTCTCTTACACGAAAATTGAGACTAAAAGCTATAGGTCGAGCTAATTCACTATCACAATTAAACAATGTAGTGGCAGAAAAAGGAACATGAAGATCTATAACTATAAGTCAATTATAGGAGCTCACAAGTTATTGTTGCAAGAGTTGGGTATTCTCTTTCTAAATATGAGCGAGACACAATGTTTTACTTCTTTGATATCCAAGAAATTAAAGAGGATACAAGGAAAATACATAAGCTGGTTATGGATTTTCTTGTAGTGGGGTATGAGACCCAAGTTTAGGACCAAAGGGTGTAATTATGAAGATGATTGGAAAGGATAATCCTTGATGTAGCAATGCATTCTTTGTAGGCTAAATAAATAGAAGTTTGCAATATTCGAGTAATAATCGAGTTAATCCGCAATACCATTGCTTAGCCAGACATTCTTTTCTTAGAAATGAGTGTTGCTTGGAGTGTCCACCTATTAATTGCAATGGTATCTCACTGATTATGATTTCTCTAAAGTGTCTTTATTGAGATCTGGTGTTACTTTTAATGGTCTAGACTCTAGTTTCTTCCATAGCAACTACTACCAATCAAAAAATTTATTTATTTATTGAAATTGAAGTGAATTTGGCATTTAAGCATAAGAGCATCTTTAGTGTTAGATTTTAAGTAAAAATCTCGAACTCAAGATCTGATCTTCACTAGATCTCCTAATAAAAGAAGTGGAGAGATCTTCAACATGGAGAATGAGTTATTGTACAAAATCTCTTAAGATTTATACATTGTTCAAAAAAGAATAAATTTTTTCTTTCTTTCTCTCTTCCTAATATCTCAAAATGAGATCTACAATTAAGGAAAAAAATTAAAGAGATCTTTAATCTTATATGATATTATAGAGTCCACTAAAAAGTAGTCTAAGATTCCAATTTAAGATCTACCAGTAAAAATGCTCTAAAAACATCAAATCAATTATTATCCTAACTTATTTTAAATAACATGTTATTAGATAAGAATAAGATATACATCTTATCTTATTTTTTATTGTACTTGATTCTATATGTATTATCAATCAAACAAGCTGCAATCTATAATATTTCCTATATCAATTTATTTATTTATTTTGTTTTAATAATTTTACTTTCTTAAACCTAATTAAAATAAACAAGTGAGAAAATAAATCATTAATAAGATAATTTCTACACTTATTTTC
>PYAF01004503.1:5290693-5347270 GCA_007407185.1 Glycine tomentella
TAATGTAATAAATTAGGCAATTAAATCTTATAAATACATGAGATCGCATAAAGTATATGGTTTAATAATCAACTATGAGTTTAATGGTGATATACTAGCAATGTAAAATAGTTTTACAAGGTCAATTAATCATAACTAAATATTGTTATGATTTTTAAAATAATTATTGTAAAAGTCGATAAATTTATCATATATATGATCAATTATGATTGAATAATTATATAAATTTTTTTTAATAATGTTATTCACTGCAAGAATTGATAGCACGGAAACACAAAATTTTAAAAACAACTAATGATATTTTAGTAAATAAATATTATTTAAAAATTATGAAAATATATAAATTGATAAACATACAAAAATAAATTCGTACTAAATAGGATTTTCCAGAACTTTTTTTACACTACTTGTTTGTACATCACCTATTTTCTCGTCAATTATGTTGTTCATATTTGCCGGCTCAAATTGTCTTAAGAACTAAATATTCGATTTAGAAGCGGCACAAATCGATTGCCTCATTAACAAAAGCCTAAAAATAACATAATAAGTTACTTTTTTTGTGTTACGAATTTTAATATATATATATATATATATATATATATATATAAGTAAAATTCTTTCATTATTATAATAATGTACTATAAGAAAAACATTGTCTCTGTATCTTAAACAACCAAAATCAACTAAAAACTTTTATTAAAATTGTTTTTGGAATAATTGGACTGAATTTTGGAAAAAGTTTTTACAATCCAATTTACCCCTCTTGGATTTGTTTGTCATTTGTCTAACAAGCAGGACATGACAACCCAATGTCATGTTGATGGAACACTATTTAGAGACTATAGGTGGATAATGGTTAAGGTTGCCAAACAGAGCAAGGCCTAAAAATGCTACGTGACAAATGAGAAAGAAGAAAGAAATTTTTTTTAAGTTAAATATTAAAAATAATACCCCTATAATAATTTAAGTAAAATAAAAGAAACGATTGAGATTTAGTCTTAAATTTATGTATAGGTTGCTAATAAGGTCTTAAATTTTTGTATAAAATACTAATGTACTACAACTAAAAAAGTTTGAACATATTAGAAAGTAGCAACCCCTCTCTCTAAATATATACTAAAAAATTGCATCACAATTAGTTGAATTAGTTAGCAGTGAAACAGATAACAACTTAAGTTTAAATGATAGGATGTGAAAAACATTTGAGTATAAGTGATGTTGAACAGTGTACAGTGACTATGTGTGTTACAGGCGCTTGATTTTTGGGATTGAAGGGAGTCGCATGCATCATCAAGAGGCATCAGAGTTAATATGAGTTGAATATGGGAGTGAAATCATTCAACAAGAAATTTTTATTTTACCCTTTTACCATTTTATTTAAACTATTATTCTTGGTACAACAAGTGTAATAACTCCAGCTTATTCAAATTTTATAATGATAAGAATGGAACGAGTTCAGATTATAAATAGTTAATTTGAGATTTTGTGATTGAAATAAATTGAGTTGGATCACTTTGGATGAAACAAAAACTTCTTGTTTATATTAGATATGTGATGATCATTATTTTAAATTGCGATTGCAGTTGCAGTAAGTCAGAAAACTTTTGCAGCATTGGAGGCAATTGCTGGAAAATGTGGTTGATGCAATAGCAATTGCAGTTGGGGTAAGTTGAAATACCTTAATGTTATGCCCACAATTTCAAACCATAATGATTACGGGTGTGCAGTTGTTGGAGGGTCTTGATGTTTAGGGAGTGTAAGATCATCACCCAAAAAGGATTCCTTTTAAAACAATATTGTCTTTTGGGCAAGGGGATATAGGAATGGAAAAGATATAAAGTGTATCATGTGAAATATTGGAACTTATATATTAAGAATTTGTCTTAATAGATTAATCAATTGATACAAAATGAGTATGTTCTTCCAACTAATCAGTGAAATCTGGATCAATGGGACTTGTTGATACTCTCTGTCGATTGTTTTCAACTAACAGGATAGGAATCTCTTTAAAGTGATTTAACAATTTGTTGATGATGTAGTTCACTTTCTAGATAAGGGTTGTGTATATTCTTTCTTTCCTCAAGATTTTGAAGACTATCTCTAGTTTGTAGGTTAAGTTGGCTAGCTTTGGCTAATTTATCATTTGGACCAGCTACTATCTAATTTTGTGGCAGTGGCCGGTTTGTCAGGTTCTGCGTAGTTTCTTACTTTATTATTGGAGTTACTTTGGGAATGGTAATATCCACTGATCTTTCGAGGTTATAGAAATATTCTATCCCCCAAATATGTTCCATTTCCCTGTCCCACCAGTTAGAATTGATCGAACACTTCACTTGAGATGTCTTTTGACCCACCCATGTCTATTTAGTAAAATGTGTATAGTTAAGTGTGTGTTTGGTTTATCATTGAATGTGGGAAAACAATCGATGGAATGACATAACATGTTAGCTTTCTGGTTATGTTCTTTCGAAAGTATGAATTCATTTTTGCATTAATGCAAACACGTTTCCAAACTTGTATAGATGCATTTTAATTATGTCGAATATTTGAGAGAACTTAATTATCTATTGGTGGAACAACTGAGTGAAGGTACAATGTAAGTACAAATTGGACTCTTCATAATTTTAAACTTATCTGTTGTCCTGTTAACCCAAGACAGTGGGACACTAATTTTGTATTTATAAAATGGACTCTTCATAACGTTCCATAGCAAAAGGCAAGAAAAATCAAATTAACTTTTTTAACTAAGTGTATAAAATCTTACTGATATTAATACACAGATCAATGTACGCATGAAGAACATATAAATATAAGTTCTAAAAATCATTTGAGATTTAGTTATTAGAGCATCTCGTACTAACATGCACAGCTCACTGATCTTCTGTCCAAGTGAAGGTACATTGTGATACACATCAGTTCTAAACCAATAGTTTTGCATATGGACTTACGCAAAAAGGTTGCCCTAAGAGGAATGGTTATTAGCATGAAAAGGATAGTATCCATGCCTCGAAGGTTGTACTACAGGCTCCCGAGTCCCGATTGCAGCCTTTTTAGCATTCATTGCTCAATAAAGAGTGTTTGTTCAATGTTCGTCTCAATTCTGGTTTAGTTCTATCAGGTTCCTTTCCAACAAATGACAACATTCTTAATTTGGATATATATGATATCTGGATAGTTTCTCGTTAGAGTGGTTAGCACTTCCCTTTTCAGTTAATTCACATACAAATAAAATAAATTGGCTTGATACATGCGATTAATATACCATGATTTCATCTTGGTTTTTTACATGAAAAATAATATATGAACCGAAAGTGAATAAAATCTGTTTCACACTGTTACTTATTATTATGAATGATAAGTTAGATAATTTCATAACAGTTATCTTAATAAAACTTAAAAGTGATTAATTAATAATATAAAAAATTTAATTTCAAAATGCTAATAACATTTAATTAGAATATTTATTAATGATTTTTAGAGCTAATGCTTTCCTTGACATAAGTCTGGAATTTCTTTGTCTATTGAGCATTTGATATAACTTAGAACCCGTTTGTTAAATCCCTAACGGGTTTTGCAGCGGGCTTCAGATGTAATCTTTAGGAACCCAATACACATTATTTCAAAATATGATATAAACAACCATACTATATAAAAGATATTATTTGTGGGCTGTTTGTGGCCTTTTTATTCGTAAAGACCAAAGAACTATAATACGAGGGTGGGAATGGCCCAAAAAAAATGGAGGAAAAAGAAAATCATGAGAGACTTTTTTCAGTTAATTAAGTGTGTTTTTGTTTGACTTTAAATAATTAATTTTGCATCCAGAAATAATTTTAAATTAAATTTTACATATGATGTTACAAAAGATTTTAAAATTAATTCTAAGTTGAAGTCACTTTGAGTCATTTGTATGTTAAATAAAAAAAATCATACTGAATTTTACTCTTAAACTTTACTCTTATCTTGATTCTATAATGAAGGAACCAAACATAAATCACGTTATTTTAAAATTAATTTTAACTAAAATCAATTTTACAAATCAATTATAAATCTCTTGCCTTATGATTTCCCTTTAGTCGAGTCCACCTAAGTTGATTCACATGGCTATAAATGGTTACCAATTTGTATTTATTGCTCTTCCTTGCATTAAATTCGTTTTTTTTTTTTTTTTTTACTTTCAAGGGCAGTCTTAGGTTTTCCATTCAACAATAGAGATAATTGTACTTGTTCTAGTTTTTAAAAAACACTCACCACCCCTACGTAACATTAAAGAAGGGGTGTGAATGTCACTTTACTAAGTAAAATAAGGGAAATTGAGTGCCTATTTAAAAACTGAGTGTCTGTCATTTAAAAAGACTTCAAAGTGAGTCTAATCTCTCCTAAATTATTTCGTAGAATGTTGCATCTTTGTATTTATTTTATTCAAAAATGCATTCAGTATGCAGAACCGTTTTAAAAATGGATGCTAATTGCTTACAAATGACTACAATACAAGTGTGAGAGTTCTCTGTAAAGCATCAATGGGGGGACCTGTAGAAATAATTTGGTCAAGACTCAAGTGTACAAAATATTACCAAAGTTATAATTGATGAAATTTGAGTTCTGACCTCTGACTTCCTCAATGTTTTTACAAGAAATCAGTATTACAATATGGAAAGGATTCTAGGGATTGGCGCTGAGTTTTGGTTTCTGTGCTAAATAGAGATACTATATGAATTTTTTGCATTTATGATTTATAAAGTGTTGTGGACTGGTCTTTCATTCTTTAAATGTTCGAAAAAGAACCTTGGTCCGGTTATTGTGGGACACTCAACTGTGAAACACATGTTCTATTCAATGTTATAAATGCCTACAGCACCTCCTATGTGACTATGTCTAATGGTGCATCTGGGGTTACTAGTCCCCCTATAGCGACTGAAGCATCTGGTAGGACAGAAACGTGTTTATAGTGGTAGTATGTTAGAATGTTCTTATTTTAATATTATTAGGTAATTGATGCTACAAACAATGGAATCAATGTGTATCAGGACCACCATATGTGAATCACACACATTTGTTCTTAATAGTAGATGGAAGGTTGAATCTGGATTGAAATTTGAAAGATTCTGCTCAGTCAGTCCCCTAAGAAGAAAATGAGGCTTTAATTTTCAATGTGCCATAACTCTTTGCTGGCAGCGAGTGTGAATGTGACTCTTTCTCAAGTATGCATGTATAATCATATTTGGAAAAACAGCTGTTATGATCGTGATTCGTGATATATATACATGCATGTATAACAAATAATGAAGTTGTTTAAATTAAATCAACTGATTTTCTCGTAGTGAATATAAAATTATGATGCAGTCTATCTAAATCCATTAAAATTTTCTCATCAACTGATATAACTACTTGGTTTAGATGAGTCTAAAAACATACTAGTCTGCTATATATAATATACCTTTGCTTTGGATTGTATAGGCCAATGACTGTAACCTAGGAAGAGTGAAGAGTGATATATGAATATTGGATAATGACTATGGCGACTCTTTGAATTTAGTTGTTTTACTGTGCCTCCCACCCCAAAACATGCAATGCATTTCATAGCTACCAGCACAGTCATTTGTACTGGAGACCCTCGTGGCAAAACAAACTGTTGAATCCAGTGGAGAAATTGTAGTTTTGATTCTGTTCAGCAAGTTGGAAATTTATTCCTTCTAACCGTTTTGTAAATTGATCCATTCAAATTATCCCTATTCGACTTTCTTAAGTTCTGAAATCATAATTTTGAGGCCTGAATGAGTACAATGAACATTGTAAAGACATCAATGTTTGATATGAGTGATATCAAACAGATGATATATATAGACACAATTGAACAAGTTTACCAGCTACCTGGTGAATGTTATTGCCTAGGTGACTGTGACTGGTTGTGGTTGGTTCTTACTTTTTACTCCCAAGTGAATAATGTAAGTTTAATACACTGGATGCGCTGTGGTCTTTGCTGTTGTGTGACAGCTGTTTTGATTGAAGTGTTTCCTTCCTTTCTAACTAAAAATTAACATAATATTAGGTACTATTATGAGCACCAACAGGCTTCAGTTGTTGCATATGTGACCTAGAAATTGTCATGTCTGGACCATGTTCAGTTATTTTAGAAAATGTTCTTTAAAATTGTCTCCCTGCTAAATTTCTCTTCCTCTAACCTCCTAGGTGTTGGCTGCATCAGCATGGCACTATTAGCATGAACTGTCAAGAGGGGTAGGCATCCATCTTTTGTGCATCTGAGGACGTTTGGAGACCTAGGCACAAGTCACTTGGTGTTTTAAAAGTTTTTCACACCATAGCCATGTTTGGCTTCGCGTATCAGACATGATTTTTCACATTTCGGATTTGATTTACAGAAACTAATAGTTATAGCTTCTACATCTCAAACGTAATTAGAGTTATAAGATGATTTAATGACCAAAGAAAAAGAATGGTCATGAGTTCAAATTCTTCTACTAACAAGAAACTACTAACTAAAATTTATTAATAAAAGAATATCTCAAAGGTAATTTCTTTATTCTCAAAATGTTTCCATACATGCTAAAAAGCTACGTTGGTAGTTGCGTCAATCCATCACTCCCAATTTTTTACTGGGCCAAAGAGCAATACATGGTCTACTAATAAATCTTATATCTTATATACAGACTACGGGGTACGTGCACAGGCTTTATGTATGCACATTTTTATATATATAAATGTCGATTCGAGTGTCAAAGTAGGATTCTTATATCATAATGGGGTAATTTTTTTAAAAATTATTATAATAATATATTTTAAAAAATTGCAAAAATAAATAAATCAAACTTTGAAATATGATTTTATTATGAAGAAATCTTGTTTTAAAGCACAATTTTATTTGTTAGAAAATTATTATACTAAAATCGTATATATACATATAATTTCAGTTTTTTATTTTTTATTATTATAAGTTGGAATCTATTTTAACATACAATTTTAACATGTTTTTTTATTATTTTAGAAATCATATTTTATCATATGATTTCAACATATTTTTTAATTATTTTAAAAATCGTATTTTAGCATTCGATTTCATTATTAGAAAAAAGAAAAGAAATTAAAATCATATGTTAATATACAATTTCAGTTTTTAGAGAGAAAAAATATTTTAAACAAATAAAATATGAAATTATATTTTAATATATGATTTCTTCATTGTGAAATTGTATATTAAAATACGATTTTCATAATTTTTTTAAAAAATATCTATTATGATACATTTTTTTAAAATCTATCCATTTCCTTAATTAACCCGTCAAAGTAGCTTTAAAGATAATTCCACCTTTATCGTCGAATTGGACCAGCAGACTCCTCATCTCACAGAAATAGATCTAGTAACCTTACCAATCATTTGAGCTCCACTAGATCATAAAAAAGAAAAATGTTAAAATATGTCTTTTTTAACTCATATATATAAATATATTTTTAAAAAATTACTAAAATTTTTAGTATATTTTTCATTCTCATAAAATTTTTTTCCAAAAAAAGTGTTGGATATTCAAATTTAAACTACATGCATTACTTTATTTTATCAATTATATATATAACTACTATAAAAAAAATATCATATTTATACATTTCAATTTTATGAACAAGAAAAATGTACTAAATTTTTTTTAGGATAAATTCTTAACATTTTCATAAAGACAAAAAAAAAAAAAAAACTAACCAAAGAAAAATTACTATTTACAAGCTCTGCTAATTTCCCTTCCAATGGTTTTAGGAAACGATATATTTTTAAGATACTATTTATGGTTTTATGGTATTTTTGCTCTTCCAAATTGTCAAATGTCAATAGGACCACTTTGTCAAGTTCAATATTATTAACCCAAATGACCTTGATGATAGATCGAGGAATAAAGAACAATTAGCTATAATAGATATAAATTTAGTTTTTTTTTAATCTTAAATTAGGATATTAGATATTTTTTTGATAGATTTTATTTTATTAAAGTATGATTAAAGATTTTTCAAGATTTCTTTAATTCTTTTTTCTTTAGTAGTAAATTTTATTTTGAGATCGTAGGGAGAGAAAAAAAAATATTCTTTTTTTGAATGATGTGTAGATTTTGAAAGTTCTTTTACAAGAACTCATTCATTCTCCATGTTAAAAATTTCTTCATCTCTTTATTAGAAGTTCTAGTAAAGATTAGATATTAGAGCTCAAGATGTATCACTAAAAATGCTCTAAATTAATTAAAATAATAATTGCAGATCCAATCATTCTAGCTAACAAAAATTAAAATTAAGAAATAATATAATTCTCAATATATAAAAAATCCGGTCATAACCAGATCCGGAAGTACTTCATGTTATTGTTCTCATCTCCGATGGACTAGGGAATAGGCATCTCTCTCATCTGTAGAACTATAATTGCACATACAAAATTTGTATAGATTTAGCGTACACATCATTAATCAAAGATCAAAATGCCACGTAGTACATTGAAACTTTGTATTTTTTAGTGTACAATTTGATAAGTTATTTTAGTTAACTTGTAATTTATTTAACTAATTTATGAATTTATTCAACTAAAATAGAAATGTTTGGTAACAAATTTATTGTACTAGCTTAATTATAGCCTTTTTCATATAAAATAGAGTTTAAATTTATGACATATTATTATTATTATTATTTTCTTTTTTTATCTCCAATACTTTTATAAATTTCCTCGCTTAGCATCTTATTTCATAGAACATTACTTATTTTAAATGTTTAAATACAATATTTGTCTATTTGATCATTAAACAAAAATTACAAGAGTTTTATATATAAAAAAATGACAAAAGTTCAAAATAGTTTTAAAAATTGTCAATCTTATAATTTAAAAAGAAAAAGTTAACTTAAAAGGTTATGAGCTAAGGATGCGGAGAGTGCATGGGGATGGGGCATGGGCTTTACTCTTGAGCTCTTATCATAGGTTTATAATGTATTAATTTAATAACAATATCTCGAATGAATATTTTTCTTTAATGTAGTACGAGTTCGACAGATATTTATGAATATGTGTGGGTACTTGTGAATATCTATTAGTTTATTAAAAATTAAAAGAAATGTAAAGAATATTTTAAAAAACAAATTATTGGGAAAAATTATAATAGTAAATAGTAATTAAATTTTAAATATTAATTAAATTAAATTTTTGCAGGAAAATTAAATTTATTTAAATAGTTAAAAGCATTTTAAGTAATATCACGTGTTGGTTATTTATTGTACGGGTATTTCATTATCCAGTCTCATCCTGTTTAATAAATGAGTGTAAAAGTAAAACTCATGCTTTCTCTAGGAAGGTGGAAAATAAACTTCCCAAATTCATTCTATATATAGTTTTATTTACGGATATAGATAATTAATTGTGACATCCACTCATCCTCACATACTAGAAAAATGGGGAATGCATATTTTTATGCTAAAATTTCACATCACATTGTCACGCGAAAATTCTAGATTTAACTTCTTTAAAATAAAAATGTATAAAAAAAAGTCAGAATTTATCTCAGAAACTCAACTTATTTTAAATCATCAATAAATAAGTCATTTCTTCTCACTTTATGTATCTCCTTCCTTTAGAAGAGTTTAGTTGAAACATTTGGTTTATCTATATTTCCCCCTTCAGAAACATTAAATAGGTCAGGTGCTATAAAATTTATGAAGAAAGATAAACATAAAACTTTCATACGACAAAGTGATACAGAATTTATTAATGAAACCCTGCAGGAAAACAGCGAGAGTGGCAAAATTTTGCATTAAGGACAACACATTCTTCATGTTTCAAGCACAATTCATTTCTATATTTTTTTTATCCGCTAACCTGCGTTCCCAAAATAATATAAGGAATGCACAGTACGAGGAAGTTTAGAATAGGAAACAAGTATCCGTTCGTACAATGAATGGATAAGGATGAACAAGGTCTCCCATGAAAATAAAATAGCCATATGGGTATGTATGGATGGTGATAAAAAAAAGTGGGGTATATATGGATTTTAGGAAACTCATAAAGAAAAGGAAAACCAAGAGAAGCAAAAACGTGGAAGAATGGGAGATAGATAGGGTGAGAGGTCCAAGCGATGTTATGGTCAAACACTGATGCACAAACAATTCAGCATTGTTTACCGTCCAAGAACGGCAGCAAGGTCACATTCAGGTCCCCCCACATGCTTAACTGTTCTAACCACAGGAGTGATTCAGACACTGTCCATCATAACCAATGTGACTATCATTTATGCTGAGGCACCGCCGCATTATCATTCACCATCTTTAAGTTCCAATAATCCATCTTGTTTAACAAACACCTTGACTTCTATATACATCTATGTATGTAGCACTAAGCGCGTTTATCAACTGATATGAGATTATTTTAGTTTAACTTGTAACTTTGAATTCGAATTTAAATTCTGAGCATGCAACTGTTTAATTAAGAGAAAATTTTATTGTTTAATAATTTAATAGGCTCAAACAGAATTGACTTTAAATGGAAAATAGATATGATTTATATGTATGTCCTGGTTGTCAACCGCAACTTCCACAATTTGAAGAATTCGCATACCAATAATGTCTTTGACTAAGCTAACCCCTCACTCAATTTTTTGCATAATTAGTTTCATGATCCAAGAGAAGGCACCCAGCAAGCAGCAATTTTGGTTTGACTTGGCTTCTCTAATTACCACTCACTCATAATTGTTAAAAAGATTTTATGGAGATACCTTTTTTTTTTCCTCCGCCTTTTTCCTTTTAAAATATTGTGGCTGATGTGTGTAACTGAAAGAGACCTCATACTTTCTCGTCGGTAGAAAAGGGCGAGGAAAAAAATATAATAAAAGCAACAGCCGCATGTGGAGAATTAAAATAGGTAACTGATGTGAGCAGCCACAGAAAACTTTTTAAGATCACTCAACAGTGGAAGTGCTATTTGAATAAGATTTTGGTAGGGGCCCGACCAAGTAGGAAGTAACATGTGTATATAGTATATGGTTCATTATTTATACCATTAGAAGGTGGCAAACATATACCAAGTAAGATGGCCCAATGCGTAGAAACCAATATCAATATGAGTGTGAGTGCTACATATGGATCTTTCATTCATTGACTCATCTACTGGCCTGCAAAATAAAAACATAATTGAATGATCCATGCTGATGAGGCAGTCTCTTTTGGTTCATATGATTGTTCCTTCTCACCCTGGTGGGCATGGAGGGAAGTGTCACCTTATTGCATTTTAAGTTTTGTGCTTGTTATCACTCAATTATTGTTCAATTTTAATGAAGCATTCTATGTAGGAACGAAATGAAGATATTCTCTTATCATTTAGTTTTATTCCAATGGACTGAGTGCCCGGCCAACTGGGAGGGGTTAGGCTATAGATAGTGATCAAATACGTTACTAGTTGGAGGAAATTGGAATTGCAAATTTACAAACAGAGTCTGCACCTGAGAATGCTTAGGTCATTTATGATTTTGGTTTAATTACTACACTAGAATATAATAGAGTAAGTAGAGTATTCCATGCGAAATTGATGGTTCATTCTGCACTTGCCAGACTGTTCAGATTTAAATTTGAGGGAAAATAATTTAAAATAATAGAGAGGGGATAAGTCTAGAGAAAGGCTGGAAAAAATTTGCAGGTTTCTCTGACAGATGATCTCAGGAACTCGAGATTCCTGGAAAGTCCAATAGTATACTAATATTCTGCAGCTGGCTAAGTACAATCAAAGTTATCACTGAGTTAATAAAGGAATTAGCCAATGGTGATTTTGATTCTTGCCTTGACCAAATGATCTTGATGCTGCTTTATTTAAGATACTTTCT
This sequence comes from Glycine tomentella, assembly GCA_007407185.1. Classification (NCBI taxonomy): domain Eukaryota; kingdom Viridiplantae; phylum Streptophyta; class Magnoliopsida; order Fabales; family Fabaceae; genus Glycine; species Glycine tomentella. The sequence goes on from PYAF01004503.1 coordinate 5,302,540, forward strand.
TGGTTAGATATTTAGGGGATATTAATAAACAGCAAAGTTATGTACAAGACCAGTTATCACCATCATCAATATACAGAAAATCAGATCATAATATGGAATGAACCCAGATGATTTTGATATAACCGGCAAAGGAGAGAAAGTACTGAAACTTGAAAAGGTGGAAAAAGTATGGCAATCAATCTGTAGGACAATAATTACAAGGGAATAACCATTAAAAGTGAAACTTTTTAAGGGGAGGAAAGCATTAGGAATACCTTGGACATTAAAGTGGGTGATCCTTTCTGTTTTTGAATTATAATTTAATTTAATTTAAATTTTTCACTTTCTGATGACTGAGCTTTGTCTGACACAAAAGGGGTCTCGGCTGAGATTGCAGTAATTTTGTTATGCAAAATACATGCGTTTGCAGTTACAGTTCCATCCACTTTGATGCTGTGTATCACTCATCTCTTGAAATATATGCCGCACAAGGCAAGGTTCTTTACCCGTGCTAATGCAATGCAACAAGCCGCGGATTCTCCATTTTGGTTACTTGTCTGTCATACCAATTCAATCAAAGCTGGCCGGCTCCATGGCCCAGACAGAGGGCTACATCATTCTTAATTTGACAATGATGGCTCATACCAATCCCATTCATCAAAAAATCACTTACTTCAAATAAAAGGAAACACTAAAAATAGATTCTAATTTTATTATATCACCAGCAAGCTACATAATACTACTAATATATTAATTAAACCATAATAAATAAATACACATTAAGCCTTTTTGATTTCCCAACCCTGAAAAATTACAAGAGATGTCCACCCAACCCATCCCAAAAGAAAGCCAAGTAAAATAAAATCAAGGTTTACAAATGAAAATCCTAAGGCAAATGCAAAATAAGTAAATTAAGGGTTGGACAGAGAGACATAAGTTGGGGCAGGAAAATAGATAATGGTGGGTCTCAGTCTCATGCAATCAGTGCTCACAGCTCAGCATAGCACATTTACAAACTGCCCTCTCATCCCCACAAGTTCCTTTTTTTTTTTTTTTTTCTTCCTTTTTTTTTCGGTGGGCATGATAAGAAATTAATTTAAAAAATAAAATAAAATAAAAAAGCTGGTTGAGGAATCGGCGAGTTGACTCAGTTAGCAGCAACCACCGGTTTTGCAGCGAGTTGCCACACGGAGGTGGCAATCAAGGGCCTAGTGTGCCATCCCAACATGAGACACCCATTGTTCTCTTCCACTCTATACCCATCCCCACCACCGAAAAGCGCGAGCAACATGCTAGCCTGCTTGTACGCGTTCGAACCCAAGTGAACCGGAGAAAACCCGGTCGAACCGAACCGATTCCGCCACTGGTTCAGCGTCTCGTGCCTTTCCACGCGGTCCATTCCCTCGCACGCCACAACGTTGCAGATTTGCTTCCCTAAGTAAACCTCCGACATGGCCTTGTCGTTCGGGTTCACAGGCGAACCCTCCAGCGAGTCGAATAGAGTTGAATAATAGTGCAATGACTCGGTGAACCGGTCGACAAAACTCAGTCCGTTGTGGTTCGCTTCTTGCTCAACGACGGTGAGGATCTCAGGCCGAATCTGCCGAACGACGGATAGGACTTTCTCCACCGCGCCGGGGCGGGCGAGGAGCTTGTGAAACTCGAAGACGGAGTTCACCGCCACGGACTCGTCTTCTCGGATATCGAGCATGGAGGCGTCGAGATCGGCGAGGCTGTTTGCGACGAAGCCACGGTACTCGAACTGCACGTGGATCGTCTCCGCCAGCTGCGCGAGCTTCCACCCTACCTCCTGGAGGTGGTCGGAGTTGTCCGCCGCCGGCGGTCCGATTCCGGTTAGCCGGAAAATTGGAGGACCGTCGTTGCGAAGCGCAAGGGCTTGCATCAGCGCCGGCCACTGCATCCCCTGGTTGATTCCGAAATCAATCACGTGGACGCGGTTTTTCCCTTGGAACGCTTCGAGAATCGCCAGGTTCGCGGTGAAGTGCGCGAACTTGAGGTAAGGACAAGTTTCGTAGAAGTGAATCTGTAGAGAATCCGAGAGAGTGTGCTGCAGAGGGACGACTCTGTAGATTCGCCTCGCGAGCGCTTCGGCGAAGTAGGTTGCGACTTTCCTCATAGCTCCGACCTGCGACAAGGCGAGGAAGCCGATCTGTTTCACCAGCGCCTCCGCCACGGCGAGGTTGTTGTTCTCCACCGCCTCCGCGCACGCCATGAGGCTGTGCACGAGGCGGATCCCGTTCTCCTGCAAGTCAACGACCACCACCGCGCGCGTTGACTCGTCAGTTCTCACGCGCTTAGGGTTTGGTAGCGCGTCGCTACCACCTCCATAGATTGCTTTCCCCGGAATAGCCTTGAGATCGTAGTCCGACGAGGCGGAATCCTTCTCGGGCTCTTCGGAGGGGAGAGGGTCAAAATTAGAAAGCATGGTTTGGAGCCAGTTGGAGATGTCGGAAGGGTTGTAATGAACGGCGTCGTTTGAAAGCTCCGTGAGGTCATCTTGGACATTTCCCATGGCTTCCTCAAGACGCTCCAGCTTCTGCGCCACTTCCGCCATGTCGGATGACCTCACCTTGTAACCCACCACCGCAAGAAGCTCGTCCATGCCTCCTTCTTCCTCCCAAAGATTCGGTTTTCCGCTTGAATAACCGCAGCTTGAGGTCCCTGCGTTGGAACCAAGCTGCTCGCGCTCCCTCTTCATCCTTTCTCTTTGCTAACTCACCAAACCCTCTCTTTTCCTTTCTCTTCTATTCTCTGTTTCCTCTCTCTACTGTAACTAGTTCTACTGCATCTCCCTCACTTCTCACATGACTCGCCCCCGAATATCAATCAATTATTATATAGTTATAAAATAGTTGTATATGTGTCTATAAGTACAATTCTTTCTTTTTTTAATTTTTTTTTTTCTAAATGTCCTCAGAATAAAAATATTTAACCTGGAATAAATTTTAAAAATATTTCACAAAACGAAAAAGGAGAAAACGCTCGTGACCGAGCTCGAACCCCAATGAAACTCCACGCAACCTCCTCTAACAGATAAGATCCAAAAAAATACATATTTGTGTTTTACTTTGTTTCCATTTTTGTGCTTCACTTAATTTAACAAATAAGTTTTTATTGCTGCTTGTAAAAAAAAATTAACTACTTGTTTAATCAAGTTTAATAACTATTTGTTATGTTGAATAATGTAATAATATCTAATTAAGATTAAATTATTTATTTGAGTTGACGGTATACCAGTTTTTATTTTTATTTTGCGAAGGATAATAGTATAACATATTAACATCTCTCAAAGAGAAAAAAGATTCAATATGGGGAAAATATGTTTGGACTTTGTGAGTTTATTTTATTTTATACCACTGCGCGCCGCTAATACTTCATTGTTACTTCCGTTAAAAGCTTAAATTAAGTACACGCAATACAGCTATGAAAATTGTATAGCCTCTACATTACTCTATTTCTAGGCGATGGCATAGACCTTATAGGTGAATTTGGCTACATGGTAAGGACCATGAGTATCTTCATTAATTGCTAATTAACATTCCGTAGATATGCTTAGAAAAATGGAAAAATAGTTGTGTTTAGTTATAGATTTTTATTTCTTTAATTCATTTATGATCTTAGTTTTCATATATTTTTTTAAGGTAAATAAGCTTTATTTTAAAATTAAAGTGAATTTGCTCTCGTTGTTATTTTATGATAAAAGTGTTCTTCTAACCTTTGTCACAACTATAGGAAAGTCTATCAAAATGTACTTTAATACAATTAACACGCACATGGTCAATTTGTTTGTCTTTGGCTCAAAATTAATTTGACATCATTAGAAATTTTTGGCTCAACTGTGTATGGTATAATATATAGTATATAATACAAGGGAGGGGATTTCCATCTCTTAAGTATTACTTCACGAGTGGATGTTCTAATTACATTATCAAAACTGGTTCTTTATCAATCCATATTTTGGTAATTAAGCATAAAGGGGTAATGACAGATAGTCAAATTTCAACCCTAATTATCCTTGGAAATCAAGCTTTATTAACCGCCACCGTCTAAGTAAAGTCACACGGAAATCAGCTAGTAGTTACAAAGGAAAAAAAAAATGCTTCCACTGATTCAAAAAGTCATAAATCTAGGAAGAGTAAATCATAAAGCAATAAATTGAATGCAATAATCAAAGAGAATGTCCCTACAAAAATTGTTAGTCGTGATTCAGTTACCATTATTAACTACAGTCGGATCACACCAATACATGACAACTTCTACCACGCATGATGTCTATGGACGTTCTAATACAAGTAGACTCTCATATTATAAGGACAATAAAAGATTTGTGTGAAAAGTGTAATTAAAGGAAAAACCTTTTAGGACTGGACTCCTAATAGATGCCTAAGGAAGCAAGCCATGGAATGCACACCACACTAGCACATCTTATTTGAGACAATAGAGAGTTCAATGACAACGTCAAACTTCAACCGACGTTATGATAAAAAAGTTCTCCCAAAAAATTACGCCTTCTTAATTGTTACTATCTCGATAAATTCACATGAAAATAAGCTAGCAGTTACGACTTACGAGACAAAAAGAAAAAGAAAGTTTTCCCGATTAAAAAAACCATAAATCTATGGAGATTGAAGCGGAAATAATAAATTCAATGTCGAAGGAGAATATCCATACAAAATTTGTTGAACATGATTCGATTTCTATTATTAACCACATTGGGTTGTCATTAAGTGACAACTTCTACCACTATTGATGACTATGCACATTCCAATATAGACAAATTCTCATGTAAGAATGACAAGAAAATAATTTGTGCGGAAAATACGACTCGGGAAAAACCTTGTAGGGCCAAGCTCTTATATATGCAAATGTCCAGTGGAATGCATCTGTGACATTATATAGAAATAGTACTCGTTGATATCACACATAGGCTAACAGATTACCTAAAAATTAGGTCTTTGTGCTAAAACAATTATTATATCAAACATATATATTATAATCTTGCACAACTTGGTCTTTACATTAGGAAAAAAAAGAGTTGTTATGATCATTTAAAATCTTTTTATCATTCTTCTGTGATGTTCTCCTTGCTTAGCGCATTGAATTCATTATCTTCCAATTCATTTTTTTTTTTATTATGCCTTCCCATCCATTCTCTCTCCCTCTCTCCCTCTCCTTACTTTCTACTTTCTACATGTTTTCCTCCTATAAACAACTTATAAAATCATCTTACTTTTTACTTGTTATTTTCTTTCCTTTCTTTTCCTTTTCCTTCACTTTCTTCTCTTTTACCTTCTTTTTTAAACCAAGTGCATACTCTTAAATATTAAATTGTACTTATCTTTAATTCTTCTGAACATTGTTATTAATTGTACTACAGCTGTACTTTTTCAACGGCAAAAAAATAAAAATAATATTTTTTAATAAATAATTTGAAATTTCGAGATGTTTTGAAAATATTTTAAATTTTTGGACAGTCAAACATGTCTAAATTAGGCGTGACTCATTCGATCGCTAAAACTTTTTACTACAGAATATTATGGCTTTTATTTTTTTATGTTTACGAACACAATATTTTGTTACAAAAATTATTAGCGACTGAAATAGAAACCAAAATTGGACGTGTTTTAATTTTTGACGTAAAATATCATTTAATATCATTAATTGTTATTTTTATCTAATTTTAAAGTATTTTTGGACCGATTTTTATCATAGATATTATCTTCTTTACTTTTTTAATATTTTAATATAATTTTTTAATTTTATATGATTTTATTTAATATATTCTGGATTTTTTGGTATATCTATTTTTTAATATATTATTTTATTTAATATATTTTCTATATTTTTTAATATTATTGTATTTAATATAATTTTTAAATTTTTATATGGTTTTGTTTAATATTTTTTGGATTTTTTATATAACTAAGTTTTAATAAAATAATATATTAAAAAATAGATATACCAAAAATCCAGAATATATTAAATAAAATCATATAAAATTTAAAAATTAGATTAAAATATTAAAAAGTAAAGAAGATCATATCTATGATGAAGATCGGTCTAAAAATACTTTAAAATTAGATAAAATAACAATTAAAAAAATAATATTAAATGATAGTTAACGTCAAAAATTAAAACATGCCCAATTTTGATCTCTCTTTTAGTCGTTAAGAGTATTTGCGATAGAATATTATGGTCGCAAACATAAAAAAAATAAAAAATCACAATATTTTGTTACAAAAAGTGTTAGTGGCCGAAATAGCGACTAAATTAGCGACCTAATAAGCGACCAAATAGGTCACGCCCAAATTAAGCGTGTTTAACTGACCCAAAATTCAAAATATTTTCAAAACAGTCCCAAATTTTAAATTATTTATTAAAAAAATATTATTTTAGTTTTTTACCCTTTTTCGACTTGGGATTAAGTTTCTAACTTTAAACTCTAGGATAAAGCTTTCCTTTAAAAGAACCAATATTAATTCACAATATGTGTAGATACTTAATATTTTTTATTCCACAAAAAAATGTTTAATATTTTTTAAAATTACATAAATAGAAATTAGTGCCTTTCTAGTAAAGAAATTAGGTGGTTTATATCAATTAAGAAGATTATAAATTTCTCATTTTATTTTCTCTTCTCTCGAACTTACTATGATTAAGTCCATCCTCAGAGAAAAAAGTAGTCATTAAATTATTTTTTTACACTCAACTTCTTATAAATAGGCAGAATTTAAACATAAAATAAATAATAAGAAAAGGAAAGTAAAATCAAGATCACATTTTACACATGGAAAATTTAGATTCCATGATGTTTTTTTTTCCTACTAAATAATTGTGGTAACGTTGCAGGTAAGAGGTAGAAGCTTTCTTTTTTTATCAGTAGAAGCTTTCTAAAGGCATGTTAGGATGTTAGCTTTTCTAGAAGCACTTCTAGAAGAGAAAAGTAAGAAGAAAAAAATGAAATGAGTTTTTTTATAAGCTAAAATAAGTATTTCGTTAGTTAATTTGTAGATGTCATCTCATTTTTTAGAGAAGCTATATTGGTGAGTGTAACACCCCGTGTGCACCCGGTGTATTATCATTATGATTATATCATATTAGCGCTTAATCACTTAAATTAAAAACTTGCGGAAGCATAATCGAAAACCGTATTTCTTGATTACATTATGTATGAAATATAAACATCTCATCTCAAAACAATACAAGCCCCTGCTGATCCAGATCACATAAACATAACCGTAGGCAGATGTACACAAATATCTCCACAGATATAAATAGGAGGAAGCATCATTACATAACATAAGTTGGTTATGTACATATACATCGTTTGACACTCGAAGTGTCTATACAAAAGAATAAGCATCCGAATGTTTACGATCTCTAAGATCCTTCCTCACACGAGGTCATACATAGCTATACATAACAAAAGAATACATGTGTGCACCACACATCATCCCTCTACAGGGGTACTATACATCATCAAAAGGCTGAGCCACCAAGCTCTCCTCAAGCCATCTCACTGCCAAGCAGGTATCGTCTCACTGGGGCCTCCCGCCCTGAGACCGCTCCTCTCTGCCAAAAGAGTCACCTGAAACCACATAAGCCCCACACGGGGTGAGATAAACTTCTCAGTAAGCTCAGGGTCTTTGGAGGCATCTCCTCCATCCTGACTCACTTTCCATGACACAAGTCATCTGACATCACAAACATACTGGCCTCCCGACCCGGCCTCCCGGCTCTCATAATAATACAAGCAAGTCATCTAGCTCTAATGTAAGGTGGATCCAATCAACACCAAACCTCAGTGTGAAACCGGAATTCACACCCGTGCCATCCCATCGGGAGCTACCCTTTACGCATGGACGGACGTATATGGTACCTCCGAGAATAGGCAATCAACCGTAATGGGACACACCTATCTCTTGGTCTTAAGGGATCATCATCACCCTGAGATCTCATCAACCATGAGCAAACCAAACTAGGAGGTGTGCTCTACTCCGAGAGAGGTCCATATCTATCTAACTGGCCAGAAGATCTATCAACAGATATCATACACGTACAAGCATAGGTACAAGCATACATATCATTATGAGTAATGCAACAACCATCAATGCATGCATCATGAATGTAACCATTACTCCCTCGGAGCATGGTGGAGCACAAGCAGTGGGAAACATCCCCAAGGGACCAAGAACTTACCTGGCAAAGCCGAGCTCTGCAGTTCTTCCCTTGCTCTGTGGCCTACGCCACTGATACCCGCGGTGTCACACCCTATACAAGGCACATAAGCACATATTAACATCAATACAACCATATTAGGCACAAACATATCAACGATCCTCAACCGGCACAATGAAAGGAACCTCCGTCCTTTCCAAAACCACAAGCCCTCTAACTTAAGGTTTATCAATGCTTATCACTCACAAGCCATCTCATAGACCCTCAATGGTCTATCTCATCTCAAACAAGGCACTTGAGTCATCACAAGACTCGGTGCAAGCCAACATCAAGAGCTCAAAGCTCTATACAAGGCCAAAAGTTCAAGGATTCATATGTGACTTGAACGGTTTTTTCACACACAAGACACCGTTCCAACAGCCTCCCAAGCACATCAAAACCACATATCAAGGCTCTTACATGTCACAACATAGCCAAGCAACTCAGCACACTACTAACACATGCATTACATAGAGCCAAGAATCAAAGTTCACCAAACTAACATTTGAGAGTTAATCCTTCATCCTCACAACATTCTAAACACATGTTTCTAAAGGACCAAAGGCTAATACTAGCTCTATCACAAGTGAGTCACTATTCACCCAAAACCCCAACTCACAAATCAAACGGTGAATCTCGAGTTTCTTACCTCAATGACGACAAGGAAGGCCCAAGGACGACTCCCCCTAGCTTGGGTACCCACGAATCGCTGTCGTTCCTCGCAGAAATCGAGTTCTATGAACTTCCCTTGAGAAAGGGATTCTTTGATTTGGGGGTTTTCAAGGATAATTAAATGAAGGATTATGGCTCACAACATGTTTCTAGTAAGTTTGATGTTTAAAGGAAGTGATTTGGGTCAATAAACAAGGGTTTATGAAGCTTGGAAGCTCATCAATGGAGGTAGGGCACTGGAGGAAGAAAAAAGGGAGGTTTTTCCCTTCAAAACGTGAAAATGACCTTTTATAGGCCCTCAGCCCGAGCTCCCACGCTACCAGCGTGAGTCCCACGCTACCAGCGTGACACACCAGTGGAAAATGGTTTTCTGGAGCACTTCCCACGCTACTGGCGTGGCTTACCAGCAGAAAATGATTTTCTGGAGCACTTCCCACGTTACTGACGTGCCTCCCACGCTATTGGCGTGGCTTATCAGCAGGCCAAATTTTTTTTATTTTTTTTTAAACTAGGTTATTATATTGAGCTTCTACAAATTAGCTAATGGAGAGCTTATTTTTATTTATGGAGAAGTTCATTTCATCTTTTTGTTCTTATTTTCTTCTTCTAGAAGTACTTCTAGAGAAATTTACCCAAATAGTCATAAATAAATAAATAAACATCGCTAAAGTATAATAGCTTAATTATTTTCTTGGGTTATAGGAGACATGTCGAAGGTGATTATTATGGGTCTCATTCAAGAAGTTACTGCTAATAAATGTATACCAAGTCATTCGTAAAATTGTTTTTTTTACAAAGACGATAATAAAGTTTAAATTACATACAAATTATTTAAATTTTCTTTTTTAAAATTCAAAGGGACTAAAAATCCGGAAAAATTATTTAAACTTTCACCACTGTACCAACTCTACTGCATTAAATAAATTTTATTTAGCTATCTTTTGTGTATAATGAGTGCACCAAAATTTAAATTTATAATTCCATGCATATTAGTCCCAATCCCCCGCCACTATACTGAACTTAGTGGATTAACTATTATTTACTTTAAAATAATAACACTCATGCATGCGTAGAAAAATTTAATGCCTCAACCTTATTGTAACAACTAGTTAAGAACTTCAACTTTACTTTAATGATCAGTTAAATTATTTAAGTTTAATGATAAAATATTTGAATAATTTCATCAATTAAAAAAGTTTATATGAATCCTAAAATGCTATTTTTTTATTAATCCTCGTGATATTCTATATAAAAAATATTAAATTAATAGTAAATATTTTAAACATATAAAATATATTTATTTTTTTTATTTAGTAAGTAGGAAGAGTTATAGAAAATGTTATGGAAAAATATAAAATTATCCATAAAAACAATATTAATTAAAATTTTAAACACATATTATTAAATGCTTTAAATTTTTAATGGTTCAACTAAATGCTTTGAATTGTACTTTAAAAGGTAAGAATTGACTTTATATTATGAATAAAATATTTTTAAATTTTTAATTTATATCACATATATAGAGACACACAGTAGAAAAATTTTGTAAAAGAATAAAATCGTGCTAAAGTAAAATCATAAATAGGTATAGGCCTTACACATTGATTGACTTTGAGTATAGGGAGAAGAGTAGAGAAGCCCTACAAAGCCGAAATATAGTAACCTGCATTCAAAGTTTAGCACCTACACTCTACATCCAATGCATCCACAATAAAGTCATAATTTCAGGAAAATTATGGGATTAACTAACGTACGGGTAAGTAAGTCAAAAGGAGTGATAATTAACGAACACACTATCTATCTATCTCTTCTTCCATGTTGCAAGTTGCAGCTTCAGTTCACTCTAAGAAGCGCGTGAGAAATGCTAATGGGCACGTGGAATGAGATTAATTATTGTAAAAGAAGAGATTAATGAAACTCTCAAATGTCAGCTCTGCCCCACATGATGGAGACCATTTCACTACGCGCCGTCAGTCTCCGTTATGTTGTTTTAACCTAACGCCCTTCGCAACCCAGGTTACTCCATTTTATTTTTTTGAACGGGGATGATGATCTCTGGATAGAATCGTAAAATAAAAATTGTAAAAAGAAATCATATTTTTTTTTAATAGAAACTGAGTTATATTATTATTAGAGTAAATTATGCATATTCTCTTTTGATATTTTGAACGTAAACAACGTTGAAGAAGAAAGGTCATCTGACTAGCACGAGTTTTTATTAAACATTTTTTTAATCAAAAATACTATCATCTCTTTCATTTAATATTTGCAAACAGAGGATTATTTGCAGAATACCTCAAGAACACAAAAAAAATACTATGAATATCAAATTTGTGCGTACTTAATTTTTGTTTTTTGTCAGAATTTTTTATTTCACATCAAATAATTACACGTCAAGAATTTTAAATCGAGCTATTTTAAAACTCTTAAGCATGATCAACAACATTCACGGTTAGCTAATCACGTTATTTTTTACTTCCAAGATCAAAAAAGAAAACCCAGAACAAAAGAACATTAAAAATTACAAATCATATCCTTCAAACATTTGGTCTTAAAGTTTCCCACACCCCAATCTTGACAAAGAAAGAATAAAAAATACATGGAGAAAAATTTTCAAAAGATAAGAACAAAGGGGCCTTGCGTTAATTAGTGTTGCTGCACGTACCCAAGTGGTGCCTTTTGTTTTGCCAGCTGAATTGCATATTGGAGATCAAGTCAGGTCTGAATCCACGTATTGCTTCAACTACTTGGCGAAAAAGATGAGGAACGTAACGCGTGAATAATGCTTCTCCCACCCTCGTTGAATCCTATTTCGAATCGCTACGAAACCATCCACGCGTCCCATCCCCTCATGAATTGGAACCTCACGCACAAACAACCCTAAACCCAAAACACCTTGTGAGGTTGTGAGTGATGTGACCACCACCGCAAGTTCCTTGCCCTTCTTATTCGACGCCGCATCTATGTCTCCCACAGTTAGAGACCAGATGTTGATTTGGTGAGTAGAAAGCAGATTTGGCATGGAGGAGGTGGCGAGCAACCGACAACGAGGGTGGGGGAGGCGGTTAGATCAGATGATGGAATATGCAGCCAAACAAGGTTGTCGTCTGAGAAATGAACACTCCAAAGTCCAACCCTAATCTCTCAATGTTGTTGAGAGGAGCAAATTTGGTTTATGATAAAATTATATTTAATTTATTTATTTATTTTTAAATAACTTAACGGAATCAGGATGTCATTTGAGACCGGGATTAAAAATAATGCTCTAAAACGGAAGAATAATACATATAATAAGCATAAACCTCAGAAGTGATCAGTGTAATTAATTTGATCTTATTGCTAAATCAAGATTGATTGACAGCAATACAAGACGAAAACTCGAAATTGAAAGGGTTTGTTTGCAACAACAAACCACAGTGTTTAATAGTAACACCAAATTCAGAAATATAATAATTAACCAGATCAATTTTGACTCTCTCGTTATTCGATCTTTTAAAAATCACTAATAATCAAATACGTGAAAACATTATGTTTGTTTACTATTTAGAAAAATTAATTATAAAACACTCAATATACATTCTTAAATTTTTTAGTTACTTACAAATAAATATTGAATTATTTTTTTAATATAATTAATATTTTAATTTTAATAAAATATTTTAATTTTCTTAGTGTATAAACTTGATATATAATAGATAAAAAACTGTTGACAAACTTTATATATGATAAAAATGAAAATTATTTGAACTTTATTAATAACAGAAGTTTAAAGATTATGTGATAGCATTCTCAATTTTTCATGATATATCATATTGTAAAATATTCATTTTAAGTAGTTGATGGTTACGAATTTTTAATTAACTGTGTTATAATTATTAAAACTTTCTATTTATAGATAATTTTTTTCTCATTGTAATTTTTTCATGTTTCATTGAGCTATATAATAATAATAATAATATTAATATTAATATTAATATTAATAATAATATCGCATTTATTAAAATGAAATTATACAATTTTAATATTTCTATATTTAATTTATTTAAAATTTATTTTTAGCGTACACACATGAGTGATATACTGATACTATAACACTTATGAAAAAAGAGTGATAATATGACAGGCTAGAATGACAGTATAAAATAGCTACCTATATATTGTAGGATTTATACCATTATCCATCTTTTCCTACGGACTTTTCTTTAGCATGACTATCGCAACACCACCAGCATGTGTGGAAAGAAATGGTTTTTGACAAGGCATGTGTGCCATTAAGTGAGAAGCTCCAAGACTCGATTTTGTTTGTACTAATCTACCTAACATTAATTTAAAAATAATGTCAATGTGTTTCATGGTAGCAAGATGTATTTGATTTAAATCCAATTTTTCTTTTTTTATGTTTTTTAATTCTTAATTTTTATTCTTTCATTTTAAAATAAAGATATTTGATTCTTTTATTTTTTAAAATTAATAATTATGGTTTAATCATTTGCCTACGTTTTATTTTTTTATATTTTAATACAATTAAATTTAAACCTAACATAATATTCTTTTAAGGTATCATTATTAATAAATAAAATAGTTAACTAAAATATAAGAAATATATATATATATATATAATTGATGATTGAATTAAAATTGTAAATTTTTTAAAATAGATGATCAAATATCTTTATTTTTAAATAGGAAGACCAAAATTATAATTTAAATACAATAGAAAAACTAAAATTGTATTTGAGGTTAACTCTAAATGGAATTGTTTTTGGGTACGCTAATTTGATTTTGGTGAAAAATATGAAGTTGGTGACACGGTCAAATGAGAAAACATTTTATTTGTGTAAGCACACGTTGTGTCTTATGTTTTCCTCGTTCACTTGATTATTATCAGGACCAATTTTGTTGCTTGTTAACGAGGGTTGAAAGGGAGATTAATGGCTAAAGTTTGGTAACTGAGAAGAGGAAGAAGAAGAAGAAGAAAAAGAACAAAGATGATGAGTTTTAAGGTTGAGAAGGACAAAAATATATCCTATAGCACGAGATGCACATGAATCATTTTTCTTCAACACATCTCAAAAACTAAAGTCAACAACCTCAATAATTTTGAAGAGGAGGGTAAAGGCTTACTCTAATTTGACGCAGTTTTTCTAAATGCACCCCGCTAAAAAAGATTTGGGGACAAGCAAAATCATTGAGCACGATGGCTGTCAGGAAAGGATTATACGGAATGGTTTGCGATGTATAAATGGTTTTTCTTTGAGACGAAAATCACATCCAAATTTAGCAGCGCAGCCAAATGACTCCTTAATTGTCATGGTGCACTTCTGCACAACTATCCAAGTATGTCCTTCTGATAGGACTGTAGTAACTAATAACTACGCCTCATTTTCAGGGGTATTCAATTTTAAATCAATCTAAAATCAAAATAAAAATTATAAAAAAAATAAAAATCGAATCAAATTAATTTTTTAAAATTTTTTAATAGATTTTTTTTCTCACATCCATCCGTTTGGTTTAGTTTATGATTTATGTTTTTTAAATTAAACTAAATTATAACACTTATATTATTATTATGTTACTAATGTTATGTACTTTATATATGTATTATTTAGATTTTGTTTTATAATATTATGTATATGAAATATATATAATATATATTATTTTTGTAGATAATTTTTTAAGATATATTTAATTTAAAATATACGAAAATTTACTAGATTTTTATTGTAGAAGATTTAAGATATTAATAAGTTTTCAAAAATGTTATTAGCATTTTTTAAAGTAATTTAATTTAAAAGATGGAAATAAAGTATATAAATTTTAAAAAAATAATATTTTAGTAAAATTCGTAAAATATGATTTGTTTGGTTCAAATTTTATTTTAAATGAAAATCAAACCAAACTAAATCACATATATTTTTTTAAGTTTGATTTGAATATTTTTTTAATAAAAATTAAACCAAATCTAGCCACAAATACCTTACCTATTTCCATTCTCCCTCCCTTAATTTTCTAAAATGTAGATAATGTTAAATAAATATTTTTATAAAAGAGTAATTGAATTATAATTTTCCCCTCTCAATTGTTTTAGCTTATCATGCAAAAACTCTTATCCTCTATTTGATAGAAGTGGAAGAGTGTTGAAAATGAGAGCAATGACCAGTAAAAAGAGGAAAAACTCATATTCTACCTTATTTTTGTTGATCTCAATTTATTTTTATTCTATTTCATTCCACTTTATCATTGCTAAATTATGAGAATAATAAATGGTTTAAATATGCTTTTTATATCTATAATATACTCATTTTCCAGTTTATTATATAATTTTTTTCCTACCTTACATTTTCAAACTTTTATTTTTGATATTGTATTAAACTGTCATATCATTAATTAACGAACAAAAACTAACAACAGATATTAAAAATAAAATTTAAAAAATATTAGGTAAATAAAGAAATAGATATTAAACTAAAAACAAAATATATTATCGGTACGAAAAAACATATTTAAACTTGTGGCCGTATTTGAAACACAGATTCTTAATGCAGAGCAAAATTTCAGTAGTCCAATAATATCTACTCATTTGACGGTTAGTAATTTTAATTTGATAATTTTATCATATGTTTATCTTTAATACTAAAATAAAGAAAACAATGACAGACTGCAGGTATCTTGATTTTAATAGAATATATATATATATATATATATATTTGGTGTTGCTTGGATTATTTTTTTCTTCTATAAATGCAATGCAGGACTGATTAATCGTTCATTATAAATATCATATGCAACTTTCTTTCGAACTTTATAAAATATTTAAATAAACCAGTAAATTACACAACATGATCTATAGTCAAATGAATTTATTAATCTTTTTTTAATTCCATCAATTTGTTTGGAATTGATCATCTTTATTGATAATTAAATGTTTATCAAAGAATGACTAACAACTTTTTTGGGTTTTGTCCAATACCAAACAAATTGATAGAATTTATCAGATCAAACAATTTTAATCATTTGAATAGAGTAAATTAAGAAAAAGAAAAGTAAATGATCATGTTTATCCTCAAAAGTGCAAGGTATTGTTTGTTTAGTCTTGAAACTACTAAAATGATCAATAAAAAAAGTTCATAAAATTATTATGCTATTATTTTATTCCTAAACTTAATTATTTATTATTATTTTAGTCTTTAAAAATATGTTAATATCATTGCTTTAATTACACAATTTTTTTAGTTTTAGACTAAAATGGGTGTCAAATTACACTTGTAAAGAGATTTTTGTCATTTTATTACTTTTAGTAACTAACTCGACATGTCTCATGTTTCCAAGAACAAAACTTGTCATTTATCCTAAAATTAATTATATATTGAATGAAGATATGAACCATTCAACATATGATTTTTTTTAATTTAATAGAGTCGGCCTAATGGTAGAGAGATTGGAGTACAAACACGAGGACTTAGGTTCAATACTCGAGGCCATCATTGTAAAAAAAATTAACATGTAATGCATTGAAGACATGTTAATTAAAAGTAAAATAACACAAATTATTCTTTTGGACAAGGTTTTAAAATATTTTCATTCTCAATAAAGTGAATGGTTTTTTTATCCCTATTAAAAAAATATTTTTTTCTTCTAAAATATGAAATCTTTGTTTTTAATTCCTATTAAGTTTATTGTGATCTATGTAAAATAATTTTCTTTGACTTTTATCTCTTCAAAAATTTCATATCACTGTTTTTGTCCCCCAACTCTCATTCTAAAGTAGATAAATGACATTTATTTTAGGAATCTAAATTTTTCTAAAAGTATCAAATACTGACAAATTAACACATACATTAGTAGGTGCAACCTAGAATGGTCACCCAACTTTTGTTAAACACAAGCATTTTATAAGTGTTACATAGTAGTAAAAACTAAAAATAATTATTTTAACTTTTTCAAGGTCTAAAATAAAAAATATATAAAATCTAAAACTAAAATTCACTTATTTAAGAAAAACTAAAAGCATATTAAAATGTTTGAATAATAACACAACCCAAATAATAACATATATAACCCCTTGTATTTAAACGTACGGACGTACGGTTCTCTCGAGTCCTGAGTAATATGAACTTTTCTTTTTTAGGGTGACCAACATGAATTTAAGTGAGGTATGTTTACAAATTTCCAAATAATTTTAACTTTTCTTTATAATTATGGTTCATTATTTTTCGGTTCCTAATTTTTTTTTTAATTTGTGTCTTTAATCCATAATAATCTAAATTTTAAGTCGTTAAAGTCTTTAAACTTTTTTTTATATTATTGTGGTTATCAAGTAACAAAATTAAGTGAAAAAGTAACAACAAAAATATTGGTATCACTGTAAATTGTCGCATAAGTAATAAGTTAGATGAGATAATTATGTGTAATTTTTTTAATAAATTTTATTTTTAATTTCTCATCTTTTTAAAAATGTGGCTTACAAAAAACATTATGTGATTATTTTATGAGACTTTTTTTGACATGATAAGTGACTATCAATGATATTCCTTAAATACAAAGACTAAAAGTGATTAAAAAAAATGCGTAGGGATTTTAATTAATCAAAATTTAAATTAAGTAATATAAATATACATTCGAAAAAGTTTAGGGAGCAAAATAATAAACCCTTTAAATTAACGTTTTAAAGTTCTCAATTTAGGCGCATCTTGTGCTTTAATTTTATTTACTTTTAATAAAATCATCGTTGTCTATAAGAAAATTAACATTTTAAATTTAATCACGAACTTGTTTTAATGAAGTCTACATCAATCTATATCTCTGACAAATCACACCACCTAATCATATTTTAAAATATTTTCAAATAAAAAAAAAACTAACATGACTTTTAATCTGCTGTTGGAGGTGGAATATACTTTGTATATATGATCTGTGAAGGAAAACTAATTAATTAATCTATTGATGGTGTTTGACGTTAATAACCTTAAACATTTTAGACGAGTGGAAACTGGCGTCCGTGCAAGCTTTATATAGTTATTTAATGTTATTATAAACAGAAAGAAGATCAGGCTCATCCATGATGTGAGCGTATCTATCTATAAATATAATTGAGCTAGCTATAATTATATTTTCACCGTCAGAGTCACTCAACTCAACTCAACAGTGGTAATGATTCTTAATTTCAAAATCAAATCCTGGTTACGATAGTTAAACAATAATAAAATTATGATTTATTTTAAAATAGATAAATATAATATAAATAAAAATTAAAAATTACAAACTATTATTTTAAAAATTACTATTTAAAATAATATTTTAGAAAACGCTTAAAGTTAAAAAAGTGAGTTCATTTTGATTTAGGGTTGATTTGTCTATTTAAGACATAGGATTTGGTTGGCAACCAAATTTACAGTCTAAAAAAACTGAGTCAATCCTTCTTGATTTCATTCTTTGATTCAGTAGGTTTAAGCCGAACAATTTAATGTGCCAACTCTAATTAAAAAATTATGCAAAGCATGCATTATGTGAATAACAAAATCAATGTGCATCTTACTTCCTCCGTTTCATAATATAGAACGTTTAAGGTTTTTATGCAAGTATTAAGGAATGTAATTAATTTGTTAAATATTAAAGAAAATATTACACAATTTTCTAATATATTTTTTATTTTTTAATTAATGATTCATTTATTCTTCCTATGCAGTACTCCACTAAGTATTTATTCAAGATATCATTGGAAAAAAATATTTAACATAACATTAGTTTTATAAAATGACATAATTTGAAATATTTTTCTCTAAAATATCATATATTCTGAAATAGAGGGTGTATTAAAATATTTCTTTTATTCTAAATTATAAGACGTTTAAGTTTTGACATATGAATTAAAGAATATAATTAATTTATTAAATTTCAAATAAAATATTAGGTAACTTCCTAATATATCATTTATCTCTTTAATTAATATGTCATTTACTCTTCTTATACATTATTCCTACTAAGTATTGATTAAGGATAATTTTGGAAAAAATATTTAATGTGGCCTTGATTTTGTAAAACAATATATTTTGAATTTTTTTTCTCTAAAACGTTACATAATTTGGAACGAAAGAAGTATTTTCAATTCAATTTTTTTTGGTTCAACAAAAACATCTTTTATTGATTTAGGTGATGCAAATAACCTCTATGCGATAATTTGGTTGGACATTTTTTTTGGGTAACTATCCTAGTTAGATTCTTTGATTTTTCAGTCGGACCTCGAAATATTCCTAAAGTTTTGATCCTTTAAGATAATTATAAAATTAATCATCTGTCTCAACTTAGTTAAACTTAAACTTTATCATCTTTATCTAAGAATGTATTATGTGAAAATCAAATCCAATTTTTTTTTATTTATAAACTTAGATTGTGTTTTCAATTGACTTATACCAACAAATGTTGGACATAAAGAAGTTGAAAGAGAATAATTAAAAATCAAATTAAACTATTTCTCTTGTTTGAATAATAATAATAAAAAGTGGCCCAACATTTTCTCAAGCTCTCCATTTTGGAAAGAAAGATGAAAGAAAGTTGGTCAAAGATGATACAAATATTAAATTAACCTTATGCTTACATATCTATTTTTTATTAAGGATATTTACGTGATTTTATATACATATTTTTCTTTATTTCTACTTTCAACATAACAAATCAAGAGATATAAAATTTTAACCTTTATTTCTTTTCATTCTGACTTCTACCAACTAACCTAAAAATCATCTCATTATTTACTATTTTTTTTTCTTTTCTTTCACCTTTCATTTTTTTATACCAGACAAAGCATACAAGTGGCTGTTAATTATAGCTAGGCATATAAAAAGGAGAAGGGTGGCCTAGATCATAGATGGGTCATGGGTGATTCATCGTTCTCCGCACGAGCGAACTAGCAAAGCATGCGTCACTATCAATCCTCATTTATTTGAGGAAATTAAATGACGAGTATAGTTTGGGCTCGTCTAATATACTTTGCAGAGTTAAAAACAAAATTCCGTACTCAGGGAGCACATCAAAGTAAACATTTAGAATAAATAGTTTTTTAGAATACCATGTACTTAATAACCAATGTTAAGCTAGTTCAATTAATTTGACAACAATATTTGTATAATTTCACGGTCAAATAGAAAAAAATAACATTATATTTTTGGCAATTTCAGTTTGATTAATTAGTATACAAGGTATATACATCATTCATATGATATGGATATTCTCGTATTAATATCTATTAATGACATTTTCTGACAAAAAAAAACAATTAATAAGCTTCATCATTATTTGTATAGGACTTATTAATTTCAATTTTTAGAATTTTTCTCTCACAATATGGCATTATCATGTTAGACATTTACACGAGGATCTTGATCTTAATACATAAGGGTCACAGAAGTATATGTTACATTACTGGAAAAAAAAAAAGCTCACAAAAAAATACTGTAAAAAATACATATATAAGAATTTGTCCAGCCCATTCAAGAGAAATTGAGGTTTTAGATAAAATAATAATAATAATATTTTTTAATCTGATAAAAAATTATTTTCACTAAAAATTGAACTCAAATATTATTCAAATAATTTTATTTTAACTTGAAAGCATTAATTACTTGTATCCCGTCTCTTGATTATAATATTAACATTTTTTTATTTATAAATACTTCTAACATCATATAACTGATTTTCAAGAGAGAGAAAATAATGTTTTTGCTTTGATAATGGATAGACTGCATTATTCAGCAAAAAATAAAATAAAAATGGATGGACTGCATTTATTTTCACAAAACGTTTTATGGTACCCTCTTTCCTCTATATACTAGTAGATGGATGGGTTCAAATACAGATTTCAATTA
Organism: Glycine tomentella; assembly: GCA_007407185.1. NCBI lineage: Eukaryota > Viridiplantae > Streptophyta > Magnoliopsida > Fabales > Fabaceae > Glycine > Glycine tomentella. The sequence continues at coordinate 5,323,290 of PYAF01004503.1, forward strand.
ATTATGCAAAATTTCCAACACGTCAATTTCTTAATAATGTTTTCATATCATCGAATCAATTGAGCACTTCATTGAATATATTAAATGGTTCTTGTCTGCGGGTGGCAATGTGCAATCGTCCTGATAGGAGAAAGAAGACCAATCCCAAAGATAGACTATACTGCACTTCTTTTCTTTGATTTTCTTAGAAGAGAAAATGAAGACTCAGTCGATCATTGAAGATTTAATTATTAGTACATATTGAAGAATATTTAATATTTAAAGTTGATGTGAACATATAACAGAGCATTTAATAAATATAAAATAATATAGTTAAATTAAAATATTCTTATTTAATTCTAGTATTTTATTTGTAATTAAATATTATTGTAGTAGTTATTAAATAGAGCTACAGATAAAAAGTAATTAATGTAAAACATCAAATATAATTTATTTTTTTTGAAAAACAATGAATATGAAATGAAGGTAATATATATGAAAAAATTTAAAAAGATCTAATTCGATTGATTCAACAAGGTATATGATTTATTATAAACCATTTTACAGTAAGCAAATGAAAGCAAATTACAATTAATGGATCAAGTTTGTTAGTTTTATAATTTTTCAACTCAAGCATATTCGATTAATGCTGCAACCTGCAAGGTTGATGTTTAGATTAGCTGTTACGAAACTCAGCCAGGTTAAGAGAGGAAAAGAAATGCCACATATGCAACCAGTGGAGTTTTCGGTTTGCTGTTATCGTGACGTATAATCTATCAAATAGGATTTGGAGTATTTCTTTATACTTCTTTTCTGGTTTGAGACACTCCTTTTGTTAAAAACCAGTTTTTTTAGTAATATTCAGTTTTGTCTTTAAAAAAAATAATCAAAACTTGCCCGACATAAATTGGGTTTGTCTTTCTGGAAAGCAAAAAATTGAATTAAAAATTGATCAAAACTATTTTTCAATCACTGCATCAACGGCGTCAGAGCTTAACGTTATAAGATCTCGATGTTTAATTCAACGGCCCTCACATATCATACTAGTATCTTGCATGTGGAAGTAGAATTGTTTCGATGTTACTATACTAGCTAATAAGGAGCCGAAGAGTTTCACTTTCTAAAAGGAAAGTGAAAATATTTATGTACCTAATAAAGCAACTTGGCATTGAAATTCAATCATTTTCTTATGAAAGTTACTTAGGCTTTCCAAGAAAGTCGAAAAGTTAATGCACTTATAATAACCCTTGACGTTATCACCATTCATTATTTACTAGGTTTTTTCTTCTCTGGATAAAACCAAACTGTAGTCAATAATAGTTAATGACCCAATCTACAGAGTAACAATAAATGAACAATTTGGTTGAAAACAATTGTATCCAGATAAGAAAATAAAGAGTCCCATGAAATTAAGATTTCTGTCCAATATCTCATAATTAGTAAAAGAACCTGGATTAGAAATCACTAGGTTTTGTTTAATTATAAACGTCGGACAACAGAGTAATATAACTCTTTCCGGTTAGTTAATTTTTTAGCTATATATGTTAATAACAAGAGATGCCTAATGCAAACGTACTGTACTCTAAAGATTGTTTGATCATTCTTATTTTCTATTAATATTTTTTTATATCAAGCTCTAGCTGAATATATTTGAAACATGGAGAAATCCACCTTTGTTTCAACCCTCATGTCAAAGTTTTTCCCCAAACATCTTATAACAAACATTTTCATGTGTTATATTTGTTTTACACATTGTCTCATCTGATCATTGTTGGGCCGAAAGCTACCCACGACCCAATTGATAGAGTGTCAACTAATCCAATCCACAAATGATATGTATCATGATTTCGTACTTACTTGGTCCTCTATCCCAAAAATTTGAAGGATACGCTGTAATAATATCTTATCTTTAGAGACCACAAAGATAATATATGATTAAAAGATAAGCACCAATTAACTATTGTCCAATTACAACAACATTTTGTGTGTGTGACAAAAATATTTTAATTTTAATACCATCCAAATATAATGAACATTTGTGAACAGTTATTTTTACCACTCTACTTAAAAATGATAACTATCTTATATAGAGAATCGTAATGTTTAAAGTTAGAGTATCTCGAACCTAATCATCGAATTCCAGGCATATTATGCAAGCAAAACTTTGTAAAAGATACTTAAAATACATATGGAAGGAAAATATGAGGAAAAATCAGAAAGACAATATAACATGTGGGACCATTCCATGTTCAGAGGCATATATAATTGTACCTTTCAAAGATTCATCCGATATTTTGTTTTGGGTCCAAAGTGTTGGTTGGGTTCATGCATTTGCACCGAGGGAGAGGGGGAAGAGAACCATAGATTGGTATCTAATTGGGGCCACAAGATAGCGAGATTTAACCCCCTGCCATGTGCATCATGGTCCATCTTAGTAATCTAGCTTGGTTCCGGCACCTTAGTGTGTAGCTTCCCACCAATCCCATCTCAGAGGCTCAGAAAGTGAAAACTCATTTGCACCTTAGGGGAGTGTTTGTTGTGAATTGCTTTTGGGGTCCCGGGTTTCAATTAGATGCACATGAAATGAAATCATAAAATAAAAAAAAAAAAAATGCCTTTAAGAGGGCATGCCATGTTTTACTTTCACCCTTGGCCTAAACCAAAGTGGGATCAACTGCTACTTTGCTTCACCAATCCCAACCCTGCCCATATGATCATGTGCATGTGATGTTTGGTTTTCCACAATCCGTGGCCCGTCCTAGACTGCTAACGAAAGTGATTTTTTCAATTCTCCTTCTGGTGCTGATGTCTGCCTTTTAGTTTTAATCACTCAGCCTCATCAACTCATGTATGTGATGGAGGGGATATTCTTGAATAAGCACGGTTATAGCTAGGGATCAGTTTATGATATGGGGTCTTTTTAGTATATGAGACCAACACAAGATTGCCCATGTCTAGTGTGTGACTATGGTAGGTGGCTACTGTTTACCTGAAAATTTCTCTAGATTATATATATAAGCACCAAGAGAATGTATGTTTCTTTGCTTATGATTATTCTTTATTGAAAATTTGTTTGTTCATTTTTAATAAATTTTTTCTCTTAATTATATTTTTTAATTTATAAGATTTGAGTTAAAACTGTATTTATAATATTTAAATTTAATTTCATTCGAATCAATAACATATTGATAAAAAAAGTATGTGCGTTACACTGCAACAAAAATTATTTTGAAACAATTATATTGTCATATAAACTAATGGTTGGTAATTAGAAAAAAAGTAATGGCCAGTAAAATACTCTTAGATTATAATTTGTGGTAAATAAGCATTAGTATGTAAAAGTTTAATTTATAGCTTTAATAGGCAAAAGTTAATAAAATGTTTTTTTTTTGTTTTTTACAATAAAATGATTATTTACGTGCACTCACTAAAATTGTGAGTAATACTTTTATCATCCTGAATACACTAACCATAATCTAATTGTTAGCAAATGTTTTAGCAGTTATTTAAATTGTCACTAAAAGGCACAATAATTATCACAAAAAATAACGTTTGTTATAGTTATCTTGCACTATAGAATTTTATAAAAGCAAGTAGCCATAATCTAGCATAAGTAACAAAAGAATTTTTTTGAATAATCTAGCATAAGTAACAAAAGAGATCGTGAATAATTGATTATTGTATTGCATATTTTTTTAACAGGCATTCGATTATTTTTTTCTTGTCAACGTAGTTGCGGAATTTGGAGCATTGCATCAATGTATTGTATGTAAGAAATATGAAGGAAAAAAAGTAAATTTAAAATTATATTACAAAATATTATATTTTGTTGATAATAAAATATAAAATTAATTTCATAATCTAATTTCCACTATAATTAAGATGAGCTTCAATTTAGTCACCATATAATGAAATTTAGACGAATTTTAATAAGTTAAAATACATATAAATTGCACAAACAGACACCTAAGAGACTAAATTAGAAATAAACATGTTAGTGACTGAACAAAATATATTTCTCTCTCACAATTGATTTTATATTCAAAGATAAGCATGACTCAAACTCTAGATTATTTAGTCAAGGAACACAATTTTTGTCTATTATTGTGAAAAGTCTATCTAAATGTCATAATAGTGGTTACTTGTTTTGTGAAGAACGTTTTGATTTGCATTTTCAAACTCTCCTCAAATTGGATGGTGGGGAATCTCACGCCTAGTAGCAAGGTTTGAAGACTGTCCCCACATATTGCATTCGACACGTACGAAACTACGAATTTGAGGCTAATCCCCTTCTGCTTCAGCTTCCACTTAACTCTTATAGAAATAATATTATGTTTATGATTGTTACTATTAAAGTTATGAGCTTAAAATCTATTCGCCGACAATGTAAAAAAAACCTTGCATACTCAATCAATCATAATTTCCTAAATGATGTTAGTCATTTAAGTTAATTATGGTAAACGTCAAGAAGTTAGTTATTTAATTATTTTTTTCCCTGTTTAATGTTTGTTTTGAAATTCTTCAAATTTATGAGATTGGCTAGTTAATCTTAATAAAGCAAATTAATTGTATAAATTTATTTTAAAATATTCATAAGTATTTTAAGACAAGCCAGAACAAATGCGATTTTTTGAAGAAAAAAAAAATTCTGAGAAAAATGCTAGTTTTGGTTCCTGACATTCTTTCCCAAACCTAAATGTAATTATCACTAATCACCATCTATCAGTTGAGAATGATTCCTCGTTGGTCATTAATCAAGTTTCAAGTGTCTTTCACACTTTCTTGATATAAATTAAGTTGCTTTGCTTGGATTTTTTAGGTTTGGACATTTTTTATGATTACAACATATCTGTCGACTTCTTATTGTTAATTGCGTGGGCTATTGTAATTGTAGGCTTTGATTATGGGTGTATTTTTCTTTTTGGTTGGTACGGTTAGTTTTGATATACTTATATGAGCTCCGTATATATTTATTGTGTGAACTTATAGGTCTATAAGACTATAACTTTATTTATGTTCTGTGAAGTATTTTTTTTTAAATGTAAATATTGTTGAACTCACAAATTAAATAAAATAGTCATCCAGCATTTTTGGTAGCCATAAGATATGAGATAGAGTGTCTAAAAAGAAAGATAGGAGATAGAGAGCGCTTTGGGCTTGGACAAAGGCTTTTTAAAAACATGGAGAAGCCCATGCTGTCTGCTGATCCATAATCTGACCCAATAGTGGAACCACTTGGAATAGTAATTGACTATTAACCGGTTTGTATTTGAGAAAAAGTAATTAATATAAATCTCTTAAAAAGGAAGTAAAATAATTTTAAAATAAAATATATCAAATTTCTCACTTGAGTTAAAATGATAATATAAAAAAAGTGTATTTCTTCAAAAGATCCTTTTGAAATTGACATTAGACATTTTTAATTTATTTTTTGTGTGTAAAAATTCATAAAATATCATATTTTTTTAAATTTTATTCCCCAAAGTAATGACGCAAGAGATATTTTTTTAAAAGCTGAAAGAAAGATCATTAACGAGTTAAACGTACAACATCTAGCTGTCCATTTTCAACGGTTCAATATATTATGAACTAGTTCTCTAACTGATTGGTATACTTGAAATAAATTTAACTTAGTTTCTGAGTTAAAAAACAAAGAGTTAAACAAGCAGTTATATATATACATATTGTTATTTAATCCCACCATATATATATATATATATATATATATAGTTTATTGACTTTTAGAAATATATTATAATAATAAAATATTTTTTTATTATATCATGAAAAAATATTTTCAAAAACTATTTGATACTGATTTTATTTTTAATATTATATTAATATAACATTTTTATAATAATTAGACTATACACATAGTACATTGACTTGATTTAGAAAAAAATATTATTATTTTGTTTCATGATTTAGTTTAAAAAAAATGTATTCCTTAAATTTAATGTTATTTCCGTCCCTAATAAGATTTAATTGACTGATTTACATTTATTAAAAATTAGTTACTTTAATTATTAATATTGAATTTATAATATTTTTATAATTTTATTCTTAATTTTATTGAAAGTCTATTCATCTTGTTTAATTTTCATGAGAGAGAAAAAGATAACTTAGGATATTTTAATAAAAAATTAAAGTATGAGAGAAATGAAATTAAGTCTATAACAAAAGGACACAAATATTTATCAATTATCTCTTGGAAACAAGGATGCAGGAGTAAATTTAATATCAATTGAGTTCTAATGAAAAAAAATTATTTGAAAGAATGTTATATTTATTTTTCTAATATTAAAAAATATTTTAGTTTTTAAGAAATTATGTAATAGATGATAAACTTGAGAAATAATTTAGTGATTTAGTATTTAAGTATAAGAAAAAATAATTAAAAAGTACTGTAAAAGAGAAAAAGTTGCAGTTATATAATTGTAAATGGGAAATGTTTGCCTGCACTTTTAAAAACCAGCGAGAGATTTGTAAAAGGAAAAGAAAAAAAAGCGAGAAATACAAATTAGAAAAAGCGAATACGTTGTAAAAAAACAAAAACATAGAAATTGTTACCATTTGTGATTTGTGAGTTTCCTATAGTGTTCTCATTCGTTGTTGGTCGTGCTCGTCCTCTTTCTGTCGCCATTCTCGGCGATCCGAAGCGCAAAACAACCGCAATCCCTACGAATTTCGGGTCTCGAACTCGATCACTAATATCAAGGTAACAATCACCGATTCCAAAATCTATTGTTCTGTTCGATTTGCATGTTAATCTTCGTAATGATTTTGATGCTTAGATTCTTAGATTCTCTTCGTGGAAGCCTATGGCTTTTTCTTTTGTTTTGGTTGTTGCACTTGCACGCTCCTAGGGATAGCTATTCTGGTTGTAAAGTCTTGTTCTTTATTCATGTACTTTTGTGGGGTTGGTCTAATTACGGCTTGTAATTATTCAATTCTCATTCCTATATATTCATATTTGGCTTTTCCAAAAAAAGAAAAATTTGAAATTGCATGCTTTCTGGGTTGAAATAAGTGCGTTTGGTTTAGAACACTCTGCTGCAGATGATCCACGGCTGGACGCCCAGTTATGATCTCCAAAAGTAGAACCCCAAATGAAAAAACATCAGTTTTCTCATCTACAATTCCATGCATGAAATGAAATATTCAGGAGCACAATAGCTGCAAATCAAGTAATAGGTGAATATATTAAATCACGAGAACCTACTAAACTCTAGCATTAGTAATTTTTTATTTGCGTACCCAAATGTGCCTTCAAATTTTGATACATTATGGTGAGTCTATTGTTCTGGTAACCACTTTGCAAGCCCAAAATCACATATCTGGATAAAATCTCAGTCAATTAATAAGGGAGTGATATATCAGAAAGATTGCGTCAAACAACAGGGAGTACAACAGAGCCTTAAGAGACATGGCCTGCTACTAAGCTAATTTACAAGCAGAACATGAATTAGCAACATTTAGCCATTAGCACTAAACATGACATGAAAGCTCAGTTCATGTATTATCTCTTGGCAAAAGTTGAAATTTTTTCAGAGGATAAGAATAATATTAGAAACGAGTATTCTATTGCTTAATTAATGATGATATGGCAGAGATATATATACATGAGGAGCTCATTACAGCAATAGAAGTTTAGTTTAGCTTAGCTTAGAATATTGGAACATATCAGTTGATAACAGCATAATAATATAAAATTGTTACACCTGGAGCTAATGATGAAGTTAATGCTCCTACACACAACCACAAAAATTCAGAATACATTCATGGAGCCTAAGTTTCATGTATCAAATTAATAAATTCAAAATTCTACATGACCTGAATATTCTCTGCCTTAATATCTCTATGAATGATTCGCCTGTGACAACACTCATGCAGATAGAGGAGACCATCAGCTATTCCCAGCACAAGTTTATACCTTTTACTCCATTCTAATTTGTTTTTATCTGAACCTGGAATACACACCATGAAAGAATAAACAGTAAATACTAAATACATTAACATCAAGTTTTCTCATACAAGGAATCTGCAATGCAAACTAAAGTACAAACCATGAAGAAGCAATCCTAGACTTCCGAGTGTAGATAGTTCAAAGACTAGTTGCATTTCTCCTTCTGGCTTCTACATAACATCCAACTAGCTTGGCAGTATTAGGATGGTCAACATGAGCAATTACACTTAGCTCACATAGAAAGCCTGCGGTTTTTTCATCTGTGGTCCCTTTAGTCAATTTTTTCACAGCTATTAATTGCCCATCTTGGAGACACCCCTTGTAAACCTCAGCCAAACCACCTCTTCCAATTATATTTTCAACATGTAAAAGGAACAATGAAAATCAACCTAGTCAAACTGATCCCCTCTAAGAGTAAAAAAGAGCATTAGAATCAAAATGTGACATAGTTAGGGTGAGATTTCAGACCATTGCTAAAATTGTTGGTTGCATTTCTGAGTTCAGAGTGGCTGAAAGTGACCCAAGAAGACCTGAAGTTGTATAGGTTACTTAGAACTTGGTTTTCTCTGCTGCTTTTGCTTTTCACTTTGGTATGTTAGGCATACTAGGAGGAGGGAGGGACCCTAGGCGCTTAGAAGATTTTTCCTGCCAAAGTTGAAGAATTTGGACCAGTGAGAGTGTGCCCTCGTGCTTGTACAAGTGGTTTCTGATTCAGGTGATTGGTCGTGAGAGTCAAAGTCTTTCATGCAGACTTCCAAGACTCCTCTTGGTGATGCTATATCTTCTTTCTCTTTCTCCAATTCCAAATGCCTCAAGTCTAGGGTTGAAATAAGTAGGATGTGTTGCGTTTTGAGGTGTATTTTTGTGTTCCTATTTTCTATCACAAACATTTTAGGGGTCGAAACCTTTTCTGTTTTATTTTTTGACTTCATTCCTTTGTGTATCTTTTCCCCCTTCCCCTTGTACTCCTTTTAGACTTTTGATTATAAATATTAATTTTTTAATTTTTGGTAATCCTTTACTTTTAAAAAAAAAAATGCAGAATAGAATACCATCTAAATCTAATTTGGTCAGAAGAGGCATTATTATAGATGAAGAAGGGGGTTTGTGTGGGATGTAGAAGTATGACATAATGATATGAATACGCATTTTCAGCAGTTTCAGGGGTGTAAAGGGAGGACTGGTATAAAGTGGAGGAATGGAATGTTATTTGGTTTGCGGTGTTAAGGGAAATTTGGATCAATAGAAACCATATGTTGTTCAGGCAGAAATTGATTAATATACAAGATATAGTTGAGGATGTTAAAATTCATTCTTGGAGATGGTTGAGGGCAAGGAGGAAAGGTTTTACTTATTCTTTGACATCATGGATATCAAATCCTAGACAGTGTCTTGGAGAAAGTTCAATAATTTTTGAATAATGATGCAGAATGTTGGAGGTTGAAAATCACTTGTATAAGGTTGGCTGGTGGACATTGGAATTGGAAGTTGCTGAATAAAGAATTTTCATGTGAGATGGCATGGGATAGTTATGGTGAGGGACCAAACTGGGTGAATGAGTTGGTGGATATTATTATGTTCAAGTTTTGAGACTTATGGAAACGGTCAAAGTCATGAAATAATTCTCAGGTATCAGTTAGGGATATGGATCGAACGCATGGTGGGCACTTGATTCTGGATCTGCTATGTACATAATTTAGATGTAGGTCCAATTTTAAACAGCTACAGGCAGTTAAAACAATAAAAGGGGAATGCTTTCAGATGTGTTGCAGGAAAAGAATAAAGATTGATCCTGTTATGATCAGAATCGTGATGCGCTTTTGGTCCTTTGGTTGCTTCAAATTATGCAGGTTTAAAGATTGGTAATATGCTGCAGCATGAAGTGGGCAGAGAAATATAGTTGGTATTTAAAGTTTTTTTCTATTCATCTATGTTGGATCATACTCTGGGTGTTAGCTGGAGGAATTTTGAACTATGATGTATAGTGTTTCTGTCTTTGTTTTGGGCACTACTCGTGCTAAAAATGAGTGTTTTAATATTATATTCATCAATGTGGAATCAAACTTGTGAAAATTTACCTAAAATTGCATTTAAGTGATATTTCCATGTAAATCTAGAGAAATGTGAAACCAAAAACGCACTAAGTCTGATGAAAACACTTTCAAAGGTTTTATATGAAAAAATATTAGTTATTTGACTTGATCCTGACTGACCCAAAAAAGGAAATTTGTTTTTGCAGCTGGAAGAGATGAATTGGATACAGCGCAAGATCTACCTTTACAATGTGACTTTTGGGCTGTATATGTTGGACTGGTGGGAGCGTTGTACCTTCAGTATCCTTTATTCCACTCTATAGTCTATTCTAAATGGATTTTAACTCCTTTATGTGTTTTTCCTTTGTAATTCTCTAGGAATGCAAAATTTTGATCATTTTGAGATATTTATGTGGGGGGTTTCTTTAAAAAGGTTCATCAATTGATGGAAATTTGTTTGTCACATACTTATGAGTTAGTCTGTCCAATAGTGGTTTTGGTGTCCTTTGGTTAGAAAGACAACTTAAACTATGTTAGAGAATTATGACAAAGAAGTTAAGGAATTTCTTAAATTCATATGCTGTCTTGTCTGTTGTGGTACTGCTTGTTGGAGTTCCTAAATTTTTGCAGATATTGTGGTGATTGTATTAATGTGTTTCGTTCTACGATATGTTACTCAGTTCTTCAAGAGGTAGTGTGTCTCCTCCATCTTTTTAATTAGTGACATAAATTGAATCCGTCCAAGTCTTAACATGCAGGTAGTTTACTGGATTATAAAAAACTTAAAAAAAATAAAATTACATACTCATTATCCAGAGGCTCCTCACTATGTGAAGGTAAGGGGGAGGAATATTGTATGCAGCCTTATCCTTGCATATACAAAGAGACATATTTTCGAATTCGAACCCATGATCACCAAGTCATCAAGACACAACTTTAACGTTATGCCAAGACTCGCCCTCAGTTTATTGGATTATAATGATATATAATTATTTGTGATTATTAAGTCTGCTAGTTTTTATTGCAATTATTCTTGTTAACTAGTAATGCATATCACTGCAGTCTGCAAAGAATATTTAACATGCATGTAGTAAACAGCACACACTGACATTTCTCCAATCTCCACCTATGCAAACTCTTAACAAAATACTCTTTTACGTCACTAATCTCCTACATTTGTCGCTATAGACCATACTATAGGCTATTAGACTATATACAAATTTTAGAAAACTCAGATCTATTTGTAACATATTTACGGACTTCTACAATGATCTGATGATAACCATTGGTCAAAACTCAAAGTTGAGACTTTTTCACCAATTAGTTCTTTCACTGCAGTCAATGTAAATTAGAGATCGAAGCCAAAATAAGCAGAGCAACATACAATTCTTGGGGGATTTTATATATTTAATCCAATTGATGTAAATCCTTTGTAGTGCAGCAATATACCATTCTGAGAGCCCGTTATATCTTAGCATCTGATTTAGCTCCCATTCCCAATTCTGAATGTGCAAGTAAATGTAGAATAGTAGATTATTTGTACACAATACTTCCACAGCCTTTGAATAAGAAATAATAGTGTTCAAAATCTTCATTTAATCTATTGTTAAAGCCACTTATATTGCAATTTTTGCACTAGATCAGCTTGGAAATGCGACCTAATTTCTTATCCTACAATTGCAAGAAAATATCTGTGCATGTTGCAATTGAAATTACTGTATCAATTTGACCTTTTCTTCCTGTCTAAACTTTTTATATTTTTTAAATTTCAGGTATGTTTGGTAAGAAGCAAAACCATTGTCACGGGAAGAAGCAAATGTAGATTGTTACTTGGGGGATTATATTACTTGCAGCCGGTGTATTTGGTATAGATGACCAGGGAATATTTTGATATAGCCTGACTTGGAATTTCTTTAAGCTACCCAGAAATTGCCCTTTTGATGCCAAATATACACCTTCATGAATCTTATTTGAACATCTTTTCTTATAAGCTTGTATAGGATGCCAATTAGCATTCTCATTGTGATAATTCTTGGGAATGTTCAATACTAAGCGTTTTTTGACTTTTGAGTAGTGGAAAGTGTGAGCTCCTCCGAATGCCATCAAAGGTTTCTTCATAAAAAGGGGAAGTGTAATTAAAAAAAAAATCACATTTCGAGATGGAATGACTAAAGCTTGTTAGTCCCTCCCTCTCAAAATTGTCGTCTTAAATTATTTTATACAGATCATGAAAAAATAATAAATAGTTAAAAAAGTATTAATTTTTTAAATTAATTTTATATCATTATTAATTTATTTATAAAATTTGTTGTCCACTATTAATATTATTAAAGACATAAGTGAAAATAAATAATTAGTGATTTCATTGAAAAATTAAAATGATAATTATTTTGAGATAATTTTTTTCTTTTACACAACAATAATTATAATGGGATGGAGGGAGTGAAATTTTTGTCATTTTTTTCTAAATTGAAGAGCATAGTAAGAAAATCTTAGATGGGAATTGGATAAATTTTTGTATTCAATTTTTAAATATCATCTAAATAGTCATGGATAAATGTACAATATAATTTCGTTATTGCAGACATGGTATTTCGAGCATATTGTCTAAATGTGGGTACGTAGGAACAGATGAGTGTAATCGTTTACCAGGATCTCCAAATAGAGTGCATGCTCTCTTATCATGCTTGATTTGGGTTGCTATGTTTAATAGACTAGCTTCAACGTCGATTATCCGTCTTTATGTTTTAGATAATCTATTTTGTCATTTTTTCTTCATCTCCCCTCTATTTCTTTTTTCTTTTTTTGCTTTTACCATTTTTTTCTTTTTAATCTCTTTATATCTATTATTGGGTTCATATACCACCGATCACAATTAACTTAAATTAAAGATGTTATTGATGTTGACGTTGATGTCATTTTAGTGTATTTGTACCCTCCACGATGACTGTTTATCTTTACCTTTTTGCTCAATGACCCTTCATAGTTCACATGCATACAATTTGGTTTTAGACTACTAAGTTGTTTTAACAAGTTGTCGAATAAGATATGGGAGTTGTTTAATTTATTTTTTATATTTGTCTTCAATTCTCATGATAAAAAAGTTGATTTAATGTTGTTTTGATGCTTGGCATTAAAATGGAGTTTGTTATTGTGGTACTTATCCCATCTTCATTTTTAATCATATCATATTTTATTTAAAGAAATACTGATAAAAAATAATAAAGAAACTTCCTCAGAATTTTTAACTTCTATCTTTCAAGGATGACCAAATTGTACCTAAAATTTTAACTCACACAGTGGACGATTATTAAGTGATTGTCTCGGCGGTTACTCATAAATATTCAAATGATGCTTTTAAGTTTCTAACCAATATGTTTGTTTATCCTTTAAATTTAATTGTTCTTTCTGTAAATAAAAAAGACAAAGCAAGCAATTAAAGGATAAACAAAATGCTTGTTTCTGTTTTGCTAAACACCAACTTCGTCAATTAAAACTCACCACCAATGGACTAGGCACTCAAAATTAAGAAGAGTAATGCTATTTACAAATTGTTCGGATAAAATCTTCCAAAGACCTGGTTGAGACGAAAGATTCCTTACTTTAGAATTTAGAGCAGTCAACGAGAGTAATAAAATGAAGATGTGCATATCATGCATTCCCAAGTCATAGCATTTGTGAATTTGATTGTGCATAACTGATGTCATAATGATATTTGTGATTATAGCCAATCAATAGTGGATAAGATGATTTGAAGTAATCACTAATCTCCCGTCACAACATAAACACGTTTTCGTTGATGAAGTATATAATAAAAATATGATTATAATAAAAATGTGATTCTATTTGTATATTTTATTCAACAAAAATTAATTTTCGTTATGTTAAATTATCATGAAAAAATTATAATTAATTTTATATATTATACTTTTGTAAAGTGATTAAATTAATAGTGATATAATTTTAAAAAATTAAAATTAAAATAATTAAGATACAATTTACCTTTTTTAACAATAGTCAGTATCATATAGATTATTTAGAAAAGTAATTGAATTACCTTTATTAATAGTAATCAACTTATTATGATACAAATTTGTTTATATCATAATTAATTTAATTATAATTAAAAAATATAACTTGTGTTATTATTAATTTAAGTTTTAATTGAAAATATAATTTATATCACAAATAATTTTATTACTATTAAAAAAAGTAACATGTGACGTCATTAAGATAATTTGTATGTAATTATTGTAAAAAAAGGTAACTTATATTATAATTAAATAATTAAAAAATAAAATATATGATGAAATGATGATTTAATTATGTATATAAGCCTAGATACATAAAGGAATCATTGTGCATCTATTTAAATACAAAATGGAATTATGATTCTATCTTAATCTAAAAGTTAAAGAAGAAAAGAAAGAGAGAAAAGTGTGGAGGTGAAAGAGAATAAAATAGGGAAAGCATAGTGCTGGGAAGAAAGGTTTGAGGGGTGAGGAAGGGGTGCAGGAAAATAAAGGAGGTTAAGAGTGTCTTTTTGGATGTTTCTGAAAAAGCAAGGAGGTGAAAAATGCTAGAAAATAGAAGTGAGAACTGAGAATATCAACTCTCCTTAATGAATAATTTTAAGATTGAGTATTGGACATATATACTTGTATTAAATACTCATATTATCTTCAAAGTAAAAAAGAAAAATACATTTAAACGTTCTGTTCTTGGATTGTCTAGCAAATATTACCTTCAAAATAAAACTACAGGTGGTATAATTATTATTCAATGTTTCACACTAGTTTAATGTTTTCCATTAAGAAATTTTAAGAAAAATATTTAAATGTTAAAATCTTATACTGTTTAAAAATAATCATAGGCAAAGTCGCAAAGGTCTAAACAAGTAAAAATTAACATACTACAATCAGTCTAGGAATGAAATTTGGGTATTATAGACAAGTTCCCAAATTCAAACCTTGTTTGTGCCATTGTGCAAAAAGAAAAAAGTTACAAAGTAAAAAAAGGTGGTTAATTTCGTATTTTCATTAGTGAGTATTTGGTACATTATATGATTATTTTAAAATTAAGATAAAATATAAAAAAAAAGTATTGAACAATGTTTTACTTTGTTAATGTATGATCATTAAACTCATAAAAATATGAATTAAAAGATTAAAAAAAACTTTAATTTCTACAATGAGATATGGCTAACAAAATAAAAGAAGAATAAATGAGAATATTTTAATCATAATATAATATTTTATTTTATTAAAAATCTCTTCGTGTGTGTATTAACCTTAAAAATCAATAACTTTATAATATATTATAGGTTTAACTGTTCATAAAAAAGGCATTTTAAAATGCACTGTTCATTCCTTTAAAAAAACATACGGTTCATATTGAATAAATTATAAAAATAAGTTTTATAACATACTAGTAAATGATATCTTTTTAACTTGTGTAAAAGTATTTATTTTTTTGTTTCGACCTTTTTCCTATTTTTCAGACATTTTAACTAAACTTCTTTATATACAAAACTAATAATATTTTGATAAAAAAAAATGTTATTGTTTACATAAGAAATAACAGTGTATCTATCACTAACTTTTAACTTGTTAAAATCATGATACACTTTATTAAAATTAAAATCAATGATGAATGCAGAGTTCTTGGTTTACATAATCTAAACTAAGACAATGGAGTCAAACATTTGCTGATTAAGCTTAGCATAATGGTGTCAAACACGTGCTACAACGTGCGGAATGCAGAAATAGTATATTTACATACATTTCATCAAAGAACTAAATATATCATCCAATGCTTTACAGAGGAAGTTTTCTGTGATGTCTAACCGAAAATGATATTTTGGGAAAACTAGCATCTACATGATAATATGATCTCATAAAACTATTAACATTATATTAAAGAAACATGCAAATTATAGGAAGTCAGTGACCATCTTTCGAGAAGCTAGAACTAGCATGTAAAATCTTTCAACTAGGGGTTATATAATCTGCAACGAGGGTTGTCATGTCATGTGGGACATAAAAATCACCACAAAAAAGTATAAGAAAAATATACCACCCACTACACATGTTCTCATCATCAGCATAAACAACCTAGGACCTTCCCACCCGGGTCAATGTTGTGGTTGTTGTACCAGACTCTTCTTGTAAATCTCTAAGTTTGAAGTAGCCACAGCAGACAAACTATAAATCTCAGGAGATCGAAACTCATCACAATCGGTGGAGCCATTCTTGGTGAAAAAAGCAATCAGAGTATTCATCATCCTACTCACAGCTGACTCAAATTCTTTCTGGGCGTTAGCCGTAGAACTATTGCCACTACTTGGAGCTAGATTATGTACAACCGACCCGACCGGAACCCCCTCCGCATATGATTTACAAGCCCTCAGTATTTCAAATGCTCGGGTACGGAAATGTCCCGCAACCAACTCCTCGAAGTGCTGCACATGAATGAAATGTTACACAAGATTGTGATTTAGACAGTTCTTCAGTTAAGGCTCCACACACATCAGGTTTAGGTATGTTTATATGACCAGAAAACCATATAACCTAGATCCAATAGTTAAGCTCACAATATCAGCTATCTATCTATATATTCATGAAAATAACAGAGTAACATATAAATGACCTATGCTACACAGCATTGGAATAAAAGTTGGAGTGTGACAATTCGCAAGTATTCAGCCTTTCCTGTTAATTCATCAAAGTAGCAAACTCCTAATATCCTAGAAGTCTCAAATCAAATAATAACTAGTAAAACGGATTTCATAGTAATTCTTTCTTTTTACTTAATAGAGAAAGGGTCAGTTATCTATTACAGTTTTAAATATGAAGAATTAAAATTTATTCATAATAATTTCTTAAATTTTTTATACCATAGGCAAAAGTCACAGAAAGTGATCATCCAACACAATTGAACCTTCACAAATTCTTGGACAAAATAAATTTTCCATTTTCTCAATCATTATATAAAAGATGAGTCCTGCATGAATCTCCTGAATAATACATCAGGAGAAACCTAAAGTACAAGTGACTACATCTGGTTAAAATTAGAAATCAGTCAATAGTGCCCAAAAAGTTAATACACAAAAGATAACCCGATAGACCAAAATTATATCAATGTATAAGACCGAAGCCTGGTAAATATAAATCAATCAGTTAAACCATAAATTTTTTCTATTGCTAAGCATAACTATTCCTGGAGATCATATGTATGCATTTTCACTATGTTAATATTCTGCCACACTTTCTTTCCTAGTCCTATTTTAACTTTTTCTTTTTTATTTTATTATTTAATAGAAAGATAAATTTACGGTTTGTGATTCATACAGTTGGCCTTTAAAAGAATAATTATAAATTTTGTTTTTCATTAATAGTTTTTATTTGATTTTTAAAAGTTTTGTAAGTTTTTCACATAAAAAACACACATACCTGTATCATAATTTTTTTAAAAGGGACATCCCTGTATCATTCCAGTGTTGTATCCAATATCCACATCAGTGCTTCTTTGCTCTATACAACTATGTACAAGGTTAAGAGAAAGATCATAGAAGTATGTTTCCTAGAGAAAGCTTTGCATAACTTTAATCACTGCAATTATTTGAATTTCTTTTGAAGGCAGGTAAAATGGAGGTAATCCTACTGATCACATGTAGCTAAGTTGTTTAACAATAAAAGTTATCTGAGCTCATGATTCAGGAGTGCAGTTGACTCAATATCAGGATGCATTATTCAGCTCCTAAAATCTGTAGCCTGTTTAGTGACTTCATAATCCTCTTCTTATCTATTGATTTTTAATATCTAGTCAAACTTTAATATAATAAAATAATAATATATATTATATGATATGACATCTAAAATCTTGAAACAGATATTTAGTTGTACTGGTCCAATTTATTGAGTAGACACAGTATCATAAAAAAGGCAGCCAAATCCATCTATCACCCATGTATGAAATTCAGCTCAGAATCACAAAAATTACTGGAAAAATAAGTGACCATTTGGTTTGAAATAATGTTTTCTATTGTCATTTTCTGATTTCACTTTTAATTACCAAAATACCATCTTGTTTTTACTTTGTAGGCTGCTTTTATATGTTTGTACTTTGTATATGAAACAGTAAATACAACTTTTTATTGTTTTGTTTACACTATTTCTTATACAAACAAACTTTGAAAACAGTTAACAAGATGAAAACAAGGTGGTATTTTTAGTAATTAAAAATGAAAATAGAAAATCAAAACAGAAAACATTTTTGTCAAATCGAACAGCCACTAAGATATTGAAACTATCAAAGACAAGAGTATACCCAAAGATTACAGAATCAAGTATTGTTCTAGTCTACATACCTTTGGGGGTTTACGCAGAGTATACATCATTGTCTTCAAGGATAAAATAAATGTACTCTCATTGTACTCCTTAGATCTTCTTTGCCCCTCAGAACCAGGATATGTTGATGGATACCCAGGCTCATTAAAAAAAGGCTTCTCATTTAGAATTAGAGCTTGTATTGAAACCAACACTTGTAGCATGGTTGATTTTTCTGGAATCCAGTTTTCGCTATTTCTACCATGCCAAGTGCCCAAAAGACTAAGGCAGACTTTTCCACATTGATATAAATTTGGATTTAGCCTCAGGCCACCTGAGTGGTAGTGAACTTTCTGCAGAAGATAGTACAAGTTAATGTTATACACACAACACGAGACACAACTTAAAACACGTGGAACATGGAAGATGCATACCGGTGGACCTGCAGGGTAGGTAGAAGGAAAGAGGCAATCGAAAAAGAAAAGACCATCATGGTATGGGGTGCCTTGAGGTCCAATGATAACAGCCCTTAGAAGCTCCATCCTTGATTCACAAACTCTCACAAAGATTGTCTCTGTAAAAGTAAGTCCATGTGCAATGATTGAAAATGAAAGCAAATTTTCATAAAGTTTGAGTGTTTCACCACAATGATAAAAGGTTGGATGGTAAAAAGAAGTTGGAGAATGATTTACCATTCTCCCAAAAAAGATTTTAAAGATGGCAATTGTTACTAGAAAACTGGATTAAAAAAAATGCAATAGAGAGACACTTCAAATAATACGTCTCTAGGAAAAGCCACAACAACAACGAATATCATCTTGTAGATAAAGGATAATGAATATCTTTTCTAGAGAAAGACTTTACCTGGCAGATTTTCCTCTAAAATTTTCCATTCCTCCTGGACCTTTTTGGCCCAATTTTTAGGCTTCTGTAACATTTAAAAAAAGCCAGATTCTATTCAATCAGTAGCTTAAAATTTAAAAATACATGTTGGCAAAATGCAAACTATTAGCCAAAAACAGTTTCCCAATATTTATCACCTGTGCATCTTTAGTTCCCTCCTTATCATAGTGATGATCAGAAAAAGAGTCAACAGTATCAAATTGCTTAAATTGTTCAAACTTTTGCATGACGATATCTTCAGTTTCATCCACTTTTTCCTTGGAACTAGATTCTGTACGGGAAAAAGCAATAGCCTGCTTGCATTCACTAGAAGAAATGTCCTTCAACCAAGGCAGTGATGCCTCCACCCCAGGAGGCAAATCCACATTGTCAAATTGGTCCTGCATACTTGAATAATCATCTTCATAGATATCATCATCATTGTAATCAAAAGCATAATCAGCATCTTCATCTCCGTCATCATCAATCATATCTGCATCATCATCAATCATATCCTCATCATCATGACATGAAATATCAGAATTGGAACCATTTTGATTGTTTGAATTCAGTGATCCTGAGGTAGAACTCTTGCAGAGATCACCACTCCCAGATGACTCTCCCACACTCACAGAATTTCCATGATCACTTATCAAAGTATCCTGCAAAAGAAGATAAACCAAAAAATAAAAAATAAACACATAGTGCTAAAGGTCATGCTAAGCACGTGGGTTCATCCCCAAGCTAAACAAAAAATTAAATAGTTTTCCACTGCCACCTAGTGCAACTTTTTCATTATACTCCCCCCCCCCCCCCCCCCTCTCTCGCAATGCACACAACCCATATTTTCCCCCAAGAAATTGTTCTTTCTTTCAACCTCAATTATGTAAAAAATATCATAATACGTAGGATTGACACACGAAGTGACTTTTCTGCAATGTGCAGATTAGTAAGTCCAGCAGTAAGCCCCCATGTCAACAGAATTTTTACTTTCCAACTAAGCTTGGGTGATTTTAGAACACTCTCTATTACTAGCAGATATAAGGTTGGTTGGGTGGTAAAAGGAAAAGAAGGGAAGGAAGGGAAGGAGGGAGAGGTCGTGGGTTCAAATCCCTCTACTAACAAAAAACTAACATTTAACAACTAACATTGGCTGGTCAAAAAAAAAAAAAAAAAAAAAAACCTAAACTGTTGGCATGATGTATCATGAACACGAAGAACATACCAACCACATCATATCACTATTCAGAAGTAATGAGATTCAGCTACAGGTATCGGTAGGCTATGAAGTCAACTCTGATAGGGACTTGGGTACTATGGGCTGCCTAAGTCTCACATCGGGTAGTATAGGATGCACAGTGAAGTACTTAAATGCCTAGTTTTTAAGGGAGGGTTCTCTAAGTATTTGGGTGCATATCAAAATCATTAATTTTTAAGGCGTAGGGGTAGGGGAAAAAGACAATCCCTTATCCATGAATCTAACATGTACCAACTACTTATTCAGTATGGGATCATACCCAGAATTTGCAGGCCATGTAACTGGCACTCAAAACAAACGTCCAGTTTCATTTTATTTTTTTTACAGCAACAATAGAAATTTAATAAAAGCTTAGAAGATATTTCCATACTCCCAAATCAAATGCACTAACAAACATAAACACGTTTTCAAAGTCTCTCTTTTGGCTATTTTCTAAGGTGATGAGTTCTTAGAAAAAAACGAGCAAGTTTTATGGCATTTTACGCATTGTTCCCACCCACATTAGTAAGTATCGCTGTAAAATTGTTAATGGCGACGTTTCAATTGTTCCATTGCACACCAACCAGAAGAAATCAACACACTCGATAGCCCAAAATTATGAGCCAAAACATGGAAGATCAAAATCATTTCATCAAAAAAGAAGAGGGCCAAAAGAACAAAGGAAAAAAAAAAGAAAAAAGAAAAAGAAAAAAAACGTGATTTTGCAAAATTCAGACGATCAAGGGTGAAGGTCAAAATCCAAAAGGGCACAGAAGGCGAGCATGAAGAAGAACGAAAACATAAGCCCATATGATAAAGCAACAACCTTTACCCATAATATAAGTACGAAAAACATGAGTGATACTAGAAACAAAAAATGAAGAAGAAAAAGGGAATATTTTTACGGAGAATTAGTGGAAAGGGGTACCTGCTCCGGCTTTCGTTTCTTCATCCCAGAATTGTGGGGGCTTTCGTGAAGATCCATCGGAATCAAAGGCTGAACTGAACCCCCCACCCCCCCACACACAACACAACACAACACAACACAAGTAGTAGAGAGAAAGGTACCACCCAAATGCAAACCAAGAGCCACTCCTACACTCCAAAAAGGGTCAAAAAAATACCTACTAGTAAATATTACTAGTGTTGATAATATAAAGAATAAATGTTTTTTTCTTAGGAAGAGAAAAAAATGATTTTTAAGTAATAACAAAATTAAATCTTTAAATTTTATTTTAGATTTAAAACAAAATAAAATTTATTTAAAACATAATATAAGATTGTTTTTAGTTATTAATTACTTTTCCAAAATATTATTATTTTATTTATATATTATATATACAAAGTATTTATTAATTGTCAGCAAGATTGATCCAATTAATAAACATAATAAAATAGATAATATATGAGTAATCTGGTCCTCTTCCAGGTGAGCTGTCAGAAATCGAAGACTTTACCTAAACTTTCAGTCAAAAAAAAAATCTATTAACTTTTAAGAAGAATTAATATATCTACTTTTATTATCTACTGTATCTATCAAATCATACTCATATTAGTTTAAAAAAAATCATGTAATAAACAATTTTTAAAATAATAAATACATTTTTTAAAATTGCAAATTTTTATTATATTTAAATTTTATAATAAAAATTGACAGGATATTAATTTTTATAATTGTAGTTAGAGAATCATAAATCCAACATCGTATCATTAAAAACAACTAATAAAAAGAAACTAGCATTTAAAATAAAAATAAAAAAGGAAAGCCATAATTCTTTCCTCCATTTATGCAATTGTATCATTCTGTTTTTGTATTGATTTAGATTTGTTTTCGAAAAATATTTTCTGGAAATAAAAATGTATATATATGACATTGTTACAATATTTCTTTTTATAGATTTTTTAGACGTTGAAAAGAGATAAATATAATAAAAAAATAATTTATCTTATTTAACTTAATCTAATAAGAAATTAAATAAAAAATTATTTTTATTATCTAAAAATCCTTAAAAATAATAAAATAAATTAAATAAGGTGAATAACGCAAAAGGAAATATATTCTAAAATAAAAAGTATTGCAAGTTTACGAAAAAGGAAAACATATATAATATTGCATTTGAGTTTTTTAAAATAAATTTTTATATTTATTAAATATAAAATCATAATATATATATATATATATATATATATATATATATGTTTTGACTGCAACAAGATTAACTCATTCCATCATAATAATGGCAAAGATACAACTTGAAGGATAGTGATAACTATGTGGGCTAGCAAACTTGGAGGGAATATAGATATTGTTAATATTTCCTTTTACCAAACAAGTAAAAGAAATTAAAATTACACTAGAATGCTATGTTAAGCAAAGTTTGAAAATGAACTTAAAAATAAAAAGTAAAAGAACATACTAAAGTTAATTATGCATTTTTATAATTTTATTTTATTATTTTATTGGTCAAAATGTATTAAAAATAATTTAACATTTTTATTTAATTTCTTCTTAGATTATGTTAATTAATATTAATGGTTTTTTAATTATATTTATGTCTGTTAAAGTTACGCGGGTGCATATATATATATATATATATATATATATATATATATATATTTCTTAGTTCCCATTTTATGCATAGATGGAGAAAAAAAGCCATGTGTTATCCTTTTAATATTATATAATTAATGAAATTTAATTTAAGACTAATAGTAGTTACTATAACTTAAAATAAAATCAGGTTTAATTTAAAATGGAATTTGAAATAATAGCTTACTGATAATAATATTTAGGAATAAAAATGCTGATAATAATATTGTGTAAAATTATAAAATATATAATAAAAAATCTTATTCTTACAAGCTATGTATGAAAATGTGGTATGTTTGTGAATGACACCTAGATCAAACAAAAGAAGTTTCGAAAATGAAAAACATTCCTTGTGTCGCACGCTTAATGAAAATTCAGTGTTCATTCTCTCAATCTCTACATATACGAATAAGAAATTTCACTAAACAACAATAATATACAGATCATAAAATAATAATATATATATATATACACATCGTATTTGTGGTACCTGCGACGGCGAGACTTTGAAGTCAACACCAGACGGCAGCAATCAACCACACTGCGCACACCATAAGCACATGTGCATACCCACGTGGAGTCTAGATAACCAATCAAATGCTCCAACGTAGCATTTAAGACAACATCCTGCCGTATAATATATTTTTTCTAAATTGGAAAGTTGATTCTACAATAATTTTAAATCTTTGATTTTGATTCTTTATTTAAAAATTAAGATATTTAGTTTTTTCTATTTTTTAAAATAAAAAATTTTGATCTTTTATTAGTTGATCATTCGGAGTTTTGATAGAAATTAAATTCATGATCTTTAATTTAAATATACGATAATAATAAATCATTGAGATACTTATTATATTTAGTCAATTTTATAAATATTATTTTGTATGTATCATTAATCAAAATTTATTATTATTTTTAATTATAAAAATTTATAAATTAATAAAATATTTAATATATAAATCTATTT
>PYAF01004503.1:5357853-5369361 GCA_007407185.1 Glycine tomentella
AATGCGGAATATAATAGGCTTATAAATACCTCCCGCCATTGCTCCGAGCTTGTATTGTTGATTCTGAGTCTTCCAAACTTTTGCTCTCACGCACTGATGGTGTATAGCTATGTATGGAGAGTAAGTATTGGGGACCCAAAAGGAGGAAAGCACACTGCTATATATAATGAATCCTTGCCATCAAAGGATTCTGTTGTGCTCCTATAAAATCTCCACAAATCTGAGCCAACGTTTTAATTTGTTTTGCCAAAGTGAACGTTGCTATAATATTGGGATAGTTGGTTAGTGGGTAGTTTCAAAACTGAACGTGGACCACACTTAAGATAAAACCAACATTGGAAACTTGATAGTTACCCGATTAAGGGCACACTAATCAATACACATTTGCCATATGGAGTATTGTACATAATAAATATTTACTTTACATGACTGAAATTTATAAAAAAAATAAATACTTCTTAATATAACTTGTTTTACAGTTAAAATTAATAAATAAATATTTTTTGAACATGTGAATTATATTTTAACCATAAAATTATATTGTAATACAATATTATTTTTTTAAAATATATTGAAATTAAATTTAAAATTAAAGATATTAAAATAATATATTGATAAAAAGTTAAAAGGTCTCGTTAAAGAAAAGTCAAAAACCTCTTAAAAAGTATTATCTTTGAAGAATAAGTGAATAACAACTACAAACACTTTTGTGTAAGATAACATCAACTTATAAAGAAATTCATTATTTCTATATTCTATTGTCGGGAAAACGTTAACACTGACGCTTTGTCGCTAAGAAATTAACTATGAACATTATTTTTGTTTAGCGTCTTCAAACATGCATTGTTGTCAAGTTTGTGAAGCAGTAAATAATCATTTACCTTCCCCCAGAAAAATTATCATTGAAGCTCCAACCTTAATTCGGAACAAATACGTATTCCTGTCTAAATGAAAACTATAATCCAAATCTTATAAATAAATAAATCAAAGCATATGCCTAATCTTTAGTTGAATCTAACTTTCAGAAATTGAAGATTACCAAAAAGCAAGGGAGCACAGCTCTAGGATTCAAAACAATAAGTTCTTCAATCTCTGATTGGTCACTCATTTTCTTTACCAAAGAATCAAACTCAGGATCAACCATTTCCTTGATCTCTTGTAGAGGATTATGGATTCTCCCAGCTATTACTCTGCACAACATAACACATATTCTATCGACAGATTTATTGGATGAGCAAATAGAATCAATGGCTTTTTCACTAGTAGAAGTGGTGTAAACCCCAAGTGCACCATGAAATTCTTTATTGGCGGAGAAACCATGCCTCAGAATTTGACACACACCACATTGCTCTAAAGTGCAAAGGGTAGAAGAGCCATTTAAACCAAGGGAGCATGCAATTGTTGTACCATGAAATCTCAATAGCTCATTTCCATCAACCATGCATCTTGGGTGCTCATTTTGTAACCTTTCAGCTTTAGTCCTTACCATACCCCTACTTTCCTCAAAGCATGCAAACGTTTCTTGTTTGTTCTGAACTCTCAAGACACTTTCAATCTGTGCTGCCTTGCTTTCGATCAAGTTATCTTTGCATATTTGTTGAATGATCTTGCAAGATGAACCTTCTCTCTCAAGTTTGATCACTGCAAAAATGTACATGTAGATGTTCCAGAATTTCAGTAAAAGCACTTTTTTAAGTGAAATTATATCTGTAATATAAATATAGGAAAAGAAAAAAAAAATAGATTTTTCTGTAAAAGTTACAAAAAATCACATGAATATTCTTCCAAATGTTTCAACATTGACATAAATCTATATAATTAATTTGTCATACCAGTGTCAAAATCAAAATTGTTCGACCGTAATTGGGCAAATTTAATATAGTGTCGAGTTGAGGGCCACCTTTTTTTATTCCCAATCCCTTTCTCAAAGTATACCATTGAGTTCCTTTATAAGTGGATAAATTATACTATGATACAGGACCCCCACAACACGAAACAAGACTGATGTTAACACACAGACATCATACCATCTATAATCTATAATTATTATAAAGGGAATAAGATATTTTAGTATACAAATTTTTATGTCATTTTATTCTTATAACTTCATTAATAAATTACTATTTTATTTTTATAATTACATTCACAAATCACCCACTAACTTCTATTATCCTTTTTTTTTATAAAAAAAAAAAACATGAAAAGAAAACAATTAGGCACGGAGTGCCTGTTTTCCCATAGTATGGTATAAAGAAAAAATTAAGCAGAGAACAATTGACTCATAAACCATATATAAGCACTTCAAACTCATTCATGCTAATTCAACTAGAAAAAGTACTTATCCCTTACCTGAATGTTCAGGGATATTATGATCATGTTCTTGAACAGTATCAGTAGATTTTAGTTTCTCATCACATTCATGACGACGAGTTGATATTGGGAGGTCATCATTAGAATCTTTCTTCAGTGGCACCTTTTTCTTTGAGAAAAAATTACATTCATCACAATCAACATAATGTGTTTTTGATGAAGGTATAATTCGCTTGGTTGATCTAGGAGGATGAGGCTCTTCTTGTACACCTTTTCCATCTTCACTGCCTTCATGAGAACAAGGACAACATGGACAAAGCATAATCTCACCGCTTGATCTATCAAGGAAAATTTCATGGCTAACATGGTCCCCTAGTGAGTGCCTCTGCGTGTTAATCTTGCCTTGTGGTTTTCTCTGAGTACTGCTATATGCCTTCGGATCATGAACTTCTGATGCATGAGGTTTGCAACGAAGTGATTTCTTCAGAAGATGCCAAACCTCTGACATTTCTCTTGATTTCTTTTCTTTGTGACATGTAAAAGATTCATTACCAATGTTTTTATCTATTCCAATTGCTAAGGCAAGTGAACAATCAAGGAAACCAAATCGTTATTTTTTCAATTGCAGATTGTTTTCTTTGTTGGATCATTAACAAATGGGAGGAAATTCATGGAGTGCAAAGTTTGTAAACGGTGCCAGCTTTCAATGAAAAAATACAAATAATTTCAACCTTCTCATTTATTTATTATTTAAACGGTAAAGATTTTCTTTTATTTGAATATATATATATATATATATATATATATAATTATTAAAAGAAATATAAATTAATACATGGAAAGATGTTTTTTTAGAGAAAATACTTCATGCACGGATAGTAGTGTAAAGAGATTTTACAATTGTCTTCTAATAATAAATTGATATGTGTGATAAGTTTATTTTAGGATTTTCTTAATTATTTGGAAAAAATTTAGTTCTAGGAATTAATGTGATAACATTATACATTTTCGAAAAGCAAAATGGTGATTTATGGTTTACTTTTTTCAACTACTTTAATTCAATTTGGATAAAAACAAATAAATATATTTGAACTTATTTTTAATAAGGATAAAAAATGAAATTTATTTTTTATTATATTTATATTCAAAATTGCATTATGATATTTAGAAAAATAAATTATATTTAATTAACTATATTAAAATAAAATAAAAAAGATTAGGCACTAATAATATAAAAAAAGTTTACAATATCATCTAACACAAATTATAATATATCATAGATTTATTAACTTTTATAATTAATAATTATTTTAAAAGTTACACTAACAATAATTTATAATTAAATAATAATATCAAATTATTTTACAATATAATTTTTTTTCTTTTCTAAATCTTTATTCTTCCTTATAATGACACCACATTATTCACATTTGATTTTATCATCTTATCTGTCCATTAAATTAAGTAATTATATATGGATAAATAGAATCTGATTTTAAGAATTATTGTGGTGACATTTTCTCAATGGAAAAAGACTAATGTAAAACAAATGCACAAAGAAAGAACGACAAAGATGTAAGAAAAGGCCCAATTAATTCTTATTCCGTTGATATTTCGATCATTTTCATCCTTATAACGTGACAACTATGTATGCATGCCAAGTTAGCTTCCACTCATGCACTTAACTTGCCAATTGAGCTTTTTTAACACTGTTAGATGACTATAGTTGGGAACGAGGGACTAAATTAATTGATTATTTGCAGTATCAATCATTTTGTCATTATTTTATTTTAGTGATTAATACTAACCTGCCATTAATTATAATTTTAAGAATTAAATTGATTGATAATTTATAATTTTAAAAATCACTTTGCTATTTTAAAAATTTCAGGGATGTTAGTAAAAAAAATTAGGGACCAATTTGGATAATTAAAATTTTAAAGCGTAAATTGGTAGTTGAAATCAATTAATAAGACAATGTCATGCTAAACTTATTGAGCAAAATAATATAAAAATTGTATCTCTCTCTTAGGATTTAAATTTTTTTATAAAAAAAAAATGCCACCAATTTTTTTTTTAAATCGGTTCTCATATAACCAACATAAAAGTTGTTATAAAATGTATTTTTTGCGAAAGTGAAGGTAAGGTGAGGAGCAAAATGAAACTAACAAGACAAAATACAAAAATCTGGTAACAAGATGACAAAGTACAAGGACCTGGTAGTCTCCTATGGCTTAATTTGCCTATAGTTAAGAATTCTGTTGCAGGTAAAGTATTAGAGCTAGGGTTGCGTATAAAAGGAAAAAATGGAGTAAAATACAGATAACACTTTTAAATTGCGGTCACATATATGGTAGTGGTTATTTTGCAATTACTAAAATAGAGCAAGATACAATTGTATTGTGGATGGTGATGGATCCAATATAATATCTCTATTATCCCTCACCCTAGAAGTGGTAAATGGTAGCAACAGCCAACTTGCAGAACACACTATAAACAAGATAAACAGTAAAACTGTAAAGTCAACTTGGTTATGTGTAACAGATTGATAAAAATGAAGGAAAAATATCTCTCATGTTGATAAAAAATTAATAAATTAATAATTAATGTTTGTGAATAATAAAAAATTGTGTAATAGAGGCAATGCAAGCAACATATATAGCCTCTGTTTCTGCTAGCTTAATTCATGTAATAATGTTTGATCTTCGTCCAATCACATTATGCACCATGTGCTTCACACGCATACAACTGGCACTGTGGCACACAGCATGCAGAACATTTCCTTTCTGTACCCAAAGTTTAAAATTAAAAAAAAAAATGTGGACAGACACAAGACACAGTGGTGGAGCCAGAAATTTTATCAAGAGGGGACGAACATAAAAAAAAATTATATCATAAATAAAAGTACTTTGAAGATAATACAAATCTAATATACAAAAAGATGTAAACCGCAAACCACATATAGACAAATTACAAACAGGGTGGATTGATCAACAAGCTGACAAAGTCTAATGAGTCTTAATAAAATAATTCATAATTTAAAATTAAACTCAAACTAATAATATGGAGATAAGAGATAAAGAAGACACAATCAGTTTTAATGTGGAAAACCCAATTGGATAAAAAATCACGACGTTCAAATTGGATAATTAATCCAATGGACAATTCCACTATGACAATAAATAAGTACCTTTAAATTCTGATGGAGAGTTAAGAATCAGACTTGCCAAACACTTCTATATGATCTCATGACAATTCTCTCAATGATGCAAACATAAACTCTCTAAAACTTTAATATTATTTGAAATGGAATGCATACTATCAACACAAAAATATGTTTCTATTTATACTAATTTAAGCATATGATTTTAACTAATTTTTTAATGCAATCCTAAAAATATTTTATCATATTATGCAATACAATCTTAAAGAAATTTTATATTAAATACAATCTTGAAAATATTCTATACTATTTTTTAATACAATATTAAAAAATATTATATCCTATTTTTGAATGTAATCTTAAAAATATTTTATCTTATTATGCAATGTAATCTTAAAGATTTCTATTATATTATATAATGTAATCTCAAAAATATTTTATCCTATTTTTTAATATAATATTAAAAAAATATTATACCCTATTATATTATGCAATCCAATCTTTTTTATTATCAAATTATTTTTTTAATTTTTAATATATATATATATATATATATTAAAATTTATTTTAATAAAATTTTAGGGGATAAGATGAACCCCCCTAACCCCCCCCTATCTCCGCCACCGGACAGACTGCTGCGTATATAAGACTTGCATATTAAACGCGAGTTGTAGAGTTGATACATTAACATGAACATTATCAAGTCATGAACATTAACTTTCATAAATGCTGCTCATATTTAAAGATATATAGAGAGAGAAGATCAAGAATTCAAGATCACTATGGCTCTAGATACACGCACAAATCGAAAAAATGGTAAAAAAAAATATTATTCACCAGAAAAAATAAAAACAACGGTTTTAGTGTCGTATCTGAACCTTTGTCTTGAATGTGTCATCCGAAAAAATGATTCTTTTATTCAAAGTTATGTGACTATGTGTGTGTCGTACACGTGTCAGTGTGCAACACATGTTGAATACATACAGGCCACTAACATGCAAGTGCTACATAACAATAACAGGTTATTTGCCAGGTTGTGAAGACCATTGTATGTGTAAATAGTGTTCAAATCCATAATCAAGAAAAGAAATTCAACAAGTCTTTAAATTAAACATGGGCAATGCTTGAAACCTAAGAAAATTAAAACCTTAACTGACAATCCAACAAAAAAGCATATATGTTTGAAGTAATTGGACGACCCTACTTCCTTCCATGCATGTAGTTAAAAAATTGAGGTAATTGAAGCATATTTGTATTGTAAAAATCATCAAGTTCAAACCCTGATGGTTGTCCTAGTTGATTAATTGGTAGGGTTTGGAAAGTTGCATCATACTGCAATTGAGAAGGAAGAGTTTGCATATTTCCGTTGTAGCATGGTGAGGAGGTTTGATTTTTGTCAGATCCATCCTCCTTTAGTACACCCATTTTAGGATCACAAGCACCAAGACCAACACCAACTTGATTAGCCCAATCCACCATTGCATTTTTTTCCATGAATTGCATGCAACTTTGACCAAAATGGAACCTGGAAGGTTGAGAACTTTGGCTAAGCTGATATGGGTAAAATGCTACTTGGTTGTTATCACTAGATGGGAAAAGTTGTTGTGTTTGAGACATGAAGTTTGAGGCCATGTAGGGAGTAAGTGTCTGAGCTTTGTCTGATTTTGCTATTCTTTTTCCCTTTGAATCCCGCTTTAACATATTCATCCTTTGATTACAAGCATCAAGTTTAACATCCAAAATGCTAACAAACATCCTCAATTGTTGCTCTCCAAGAGTATTGTAAGAGTCATCCCAAGTTGGGTACATGAGCTTGATCTTCTCTTTGTGCACTTTGGAAATCTCACCTTCAATCTTTTTCATCCTATCGTTAAAATACTCTTGCACATTATACACCTTAGAATACCTGTCACTAGTGGTGTTTTGATATTTTTGAATGACACGTTTGATTTCTCTTGAGTCTTGGTCTTGGGGCCATGTTTCGGGTTCATTGAGAAACTTGGGAGCATAGATAACTATGCCAACATCAACCGCACAAAGAGTGGAAAATTCATAGGCTTTCTTCAATAATCCTTTCTTTCTCTTGTCAAAAGTTTTCTCACGGGCTTTCTCCTGTTGGATGAGTTCCATAGGTATTCTTCCACGACCCATTTTCTGCATGGTATATAGTATATACAACAATTGGCAACATTCAGTACATAAATCTAGACAAATTTAGATAGGCACCAGATTTTTTTATTCAAAATAAGCGTAAAAGGATAGCTTTTCAATTCATATCAATTTTAATTAATAAAAAAACTGCAAGTTTGTTATTATTACTATATATAGCAATATCTGTATAACCAGGGCAGTGGCAGAAATTTGACTTGAGAGGAAAAAACATGATTTAATACGGAAAATTTAATTATAAAATATTCAAAATAATATTTTAAATAATTATATATACCCACACTATAACATCTCCAATACACAAAAAAATAACATCACAAATACTCTATTAATATTTATTGTATTATCTATCACAACATCTCAAATTAATTAGTTTTTTTTTTGTCTCGCTAAGTGTCAACTAACATAGCGATGTTTATACATCATTTTTCAATATATTTTTTTTCATAAATTTTAGAGGCACCATAAAGTTATTTTTATAATAATTTAAATATAGTTTTGAAAAAAATTGGGAGTCACCATTACTAGTCCCAGTCAAACCCTTGCTTCTACCGCTATTTATAACAATTGGAGAGTTTGGAGAGAGAAGGGAAGCAGATATGGTGAAATCAAAGGGTGTTTGAGGGAGAATCAATCTGGTAAAGGATCCCTTTGGTGGAGGGATTTGGCAAGTATGTGTGAAGGAGGTCACAGACGTAGCTGGTTAGAGAATAACTTTCTATGATTGGATGATTGATTCAATAGATTCTATATATATCAATTACAATTACATGCAGTGATGATATGTTAGCACAGAAAATTACAAATATTAGATTACGATACAAACTTTGGTTTGATTCTAGATCAAGATATAAACTGATCTTCTTTACGTACAGCACATAGAATTTGTTTCTTCAATTTAAACTCACTAATTATTATAACATTAGACTAGAGACTGACATTCACGGTGTCCATGATAACGACACTGCTCTAAAAACATGTTTTTTCATCATTTGTTTTTTGTATACACATTTATATTATTCTTGACAGTGCACATCTTGTGCTTCAATTCACTGTCTTAGTTATTATAATATTATGATCTTTGTTTGGCTTTTAAAAAAAAAAAAAAAACAGATTTTTCTACACATGCATTTGCTGGACTTCCTTGCTCCTTAACATCTTTACGTTTCATCTATATATGCAAACCACACACTATAAATTTCAAGTTAATTTCTTATTACTTAACCCCTAACACTCCAAAATCTGCTAAAGAAACTAAAATGCGGATAAAAGACATAAATTTAATAAACTAAAACTAACATAACATTAATATATAATAAAAAGGTATATTATATTAAACTTAATGTCTTATCCAAAAATTCACCAAAAAAAAATGTCTTGTCCAAAAAAATCATGTTTTATCCAAAAATCAAAAAATGAAGAACGATGAAAACAAACATACTTGTGTATCCATTCCAAAAAAAAAAGACTCTTGATTTTTAGACATCAAGAAGATATAAACATCTCATTAACACATTATATTTTTGCAAAAAAAAAATAATATCAAAATTGTTTCTTGACGTTGACTGAGAGATCTGCTTAGTTCTAGTTATATTTCATCAATATTATCAACAATACAGTCAGTCATTCAAGCTCTGTAGGGTGAAGATACAACAATGGACGAAGGGTCCAATGAAACCAAAACCACACACAACAAGAAGTGACATTAATTCATCAACATATCACTATCACTATTATAAAAATATAAAACTAGTGTTTACTTCAAAAAGGAACGTACCTTTTTGACTTTGTTCCCTGACCTTCGTTTTCCCGTTTTGTGCGATGACATTTTATGGTGGGTGTTATTCTAATTTATATGAGTATTTTCTGGACTCTTCCGACCTCTGATTTCCTTCACTTCCTACAGATCACAATTAGTGCTGAAATTGCCCTAATTTGTGATAATTCCTTGGATTGTTTCCTTTTTATCTTTCTTTAATGTGACTTAGATTATCTTTAATTAATTCGAAAATTCTAGCCCATTATAGAATTCTTCGGACATATTTTTTTACAAATTTTGTTAATTTTTTTTAGTATTTATGAAAAAGGGACAAATAAAAAATTAAAAAAATTTAATATCTTAAAATTTTATAAACAATTAAGGCTTTCTTTATTTAGTATGTAGGAAGATTTGTAAGAATATTTAAAATGATTCCCTTTTTGTTTTGTTTTTGAACAAAGTTAATTTTATAAAATTGTTACCAAGGTACCAATATTCTGATAAATGGACATGGATTTGGTGTCATTCTCGCAATGGAGAGTATTATGCAGCTAATGCATATGGATGGCTGACCTCTGAGACAAGCACTGGTTCCCGCAATGCTTTCCATGCTCCTTGAACTTTCACCAGCACTCTCTTTTGCCATATGCAGATTTAAAATGATTCCTAACATAACCCATAAGTTAATTAAGATTAATACAAGTATATATTCAAATTAAATCAGTCAAATAAACTATTAAATCTTATATATATATTGTTACACTAGCTACTTCTAAATATGTCTAGAATTTTCTCAAGAAATTAGGAAACGTAGGAGTATTGTAGAAAAGTATAGAGTATTCTAGAATATTAGGGAATGGTGTAGGTTAGAAAGAAGTGTATGGAGAATTCTAGAAAAAGAATTCTAGTCATTAGATCAAATAAATCTCCACCATCCATTAAGGAGGAGGAATGGGTATAAATACCCATCTAGGTAGGCTCATTTAAAAATTTGAGAGAGAAGGGAAAGAAAGAAAAATAAGAAAGAAGATAGAAAGAGTATGAGGCTATATTGAGTGGTGTGTAGAAAAATAATTAGTGAGTGTAATTTCCTGCATAAATAAAAGTTTTTCTTTCTTTTGTCCCTTAAATCTTTTTCAACAATTGGCATCAGAGCTTGACGGTCCGGGACCGTCTGGAGGAGGCTTCAGTGAGCACAAGGTGCGTGCACCGTCAAGGCGCTAAGAGGAGACTCTGCCTGTGCACAGTCTGGGACTGTGAAGCTCATTGGTCCGGGACCAAAGAGGCTTAATTGACGCTGGGAGTCAGTTATCATGGCAGATCTTGCTAGTGTATGTGGTGGGATCAGGAAACTCAATAGCCACAACTATGGTTATTGGAAGACTTGCATGAAGTCCTACCTACAGGGTCAGGACCTATGGGAGGTCGTTGCAGGCACCGAAACAGTACTTCCGCCGAAGGAGAGTGCTGATGCCTTGCGAAAATGGCGCATCAAAGCTGGCAAGGCTACGTTCGTGCTGAAGACAACAATTGAGGAGGACCTACTGGAACACATTCAAGATGCGGAGACTCCGAAGGCGGCCTGGGAGGCTCTAGAGAAATTGTTTTCCAAGAAGAACGAAGCGCGCCTCCAACTTTTGGAAAAGGAGATATCAAGTATCTCTCAAGGCACATTAACTATTAGTCAGTATTTCACAAAAGTAAAATCTCTGTGCCGGGAGATATCTGAGCTTGCACCGGATGAGAAGGTTGGTGAGGCTCGTATGAGAAGAATTATTATCAATGGCCTTAAACCTGAATATCAAGGGTTTATAGCAGCAGTGAGGGGATGGCTTACTCAGCCTTCATTAGTGGAACTAGAAAAGTTATTGGCAAATCAGGAAGATTTAGCCAAGAAAATGGGGAGCATTACTGTGAAGGAGGAAGAGGAGGCACTCTTCATTAGCAAGAAGAAGAAGGATCCACCTCGGGGACAAGGAAGGTCCATGACAAGGTGGACAGGAGGTGGCAAGCATCACACAAAGGAGAAAAGTAGCTTTTCAGGGGGAGCCCATGGACGAGAAAACCAGCAACGACAACCAAGAAAGCAGAATGATGGATGCTTCAA
>PYAF01004503.1:5369461-5397189 GCA_007407185.1 Glycine tomentella
CACAACTGTTCGAGTCTTACTTGCGTTGGCCGCTTGCAAGTCTTGGAAGTTATGGCAGATGGATGTTAAGAACGCATTCTTACATGGTGAACTTGACAAGGATATTTATATGGAACAACCAAGAGGCTTCGAGAGCAAGATACACCCCGAGTATGTTTGCAAACTAAAGAAGGCGCTCTATGGCTTGAAGCAAGCCCCATGAGCATGGTACGGGAAGATCGGTGAGTTTCTTGTGCAAAGTGATTTCAAAGTCGCTTCATCAGACTCTAGCTTATTTGTGAAGGCCAATGATGGGAAACTAGCAATAGTCCTAGTCTATGTTGATGACTTAATCATCACAGGAGACTACTATGAGGAGATACAAAGGACAAAAGAAAATCTCTCAATTCGTTTTCAGATGAAGGAGCTTGGAGAGTTGAAGCATTTCATTGGACTTGAGGTGGAGCGCACAGAGGAAGGGCTATTTCTGGGTCAACAGAAATATGCCAAGGATCTTCTACAAAGGTATGGGATGCTTAGCTGCAAACCTATCTCTACTCCTATGGACTCCAATGTGAGGCTATTAGAAGATGAAGGGAAGAACCTGGAGGATGTGACTATGTACCGGCAGTTGGTTGGGAGTCTCATTTATCTTACATTGACCCAACCAGATATTTCCTACCCAGTTGGAGTGGTTAGTCGATACATGAGCAATCCGAAGAAGCCTCACCTTGATGCAGTCAGACGCATTCTCAGGTATGTAAAGGGCACCATCAATT
Source organism: Glycine tomentella (assembly GCA_007407185.1). Lineage (NCBI taxonomy): Eukaryota > Viridiplantae > Streptophyta > Magnoliopsida > Fabales > Fabaceae > Glycine > Glycine tomentella. Next base: position 5,370,220 of record PYAF01004503.1, read on the forward strand.
TTGGTATTCTATACAAGAAGATAAAAGACTGCAAGATTATGGGATGTTGTGATGCTGACTATGCTGGAGATAGTAGCACACGGCGGTCAACCACAGGATACTTCTTTAGTCTCGAATCAGGAGCCATATCGTGGTGCAGCAAGAGACAACCTACTGTGGCATTATCAAGTACTAAAGCAGAGTATCGATCAGCGGCAATGGCAGCACAAGAGAGCACTTGGCTCAAGCAGTTGATGGAAGATCTTCACCAGCCAACAGAATACCAAGTAAGATTTTCTGTGATAATTTATCTTCCATTCGCTTGGCAGAAAATCCAGTCTTTCATGCAAGGACCAAACACATAGAAGTTCATTATCACTACATAAGAGAAAAGGTCCTTAAGGAAGAAATTGAGATGGTGCATATCAAGACAGAAGAGCAAACTGTCGATATCCTTACAAAGGGTCTTCACAAGGCAAAGTTTGAGAAGTTTCGAGAGGCGCTCGGCATGGTCTGCAAGTCGACTTTAGAAAGAAGTTTGCCTTGAGGGAGAAGTAGCTAGTGAGGGGGAGTGTTAAAGAACACACTAGCTACTTCTAAACATGTCTAGAATTTTCTCAAGAAATTAGGAAAGGTAGGAGTATTGTAGAAAAGTATAGAGTATTCTAGAATATTAGGGAATGATGTAGGCTAGAAAGAAGTGTATGGAGAATTCTAGAAGAAGAATTCTAACCATTAGATCAAATAAATCTCCACCATCCATTAAGGAGGAGGAATGGGTATAAATACCCATCTAGGTAGGCTCATTTAAAAATTTGAGAGAGAAGGGAAAGAAAGAAAAATAAGAAAGAAGATAGAAAGAGTATGAGACTATATTGAGTGGTGTGTAGGAAAATAATTAGTGAATGTAATTTTCTACATAAATAAAAGTTTTTCTTTCTTTTGTCCCTTAAATCTTTTTTAACATATATATATATATATTGATTTTATATAATACGATAATCAAATATATTAAATTTTGACGGGTAGTTGTAGTAGCTAGAATCCAGTCTTGCTTTTAACTTGTCAAAGAGATTGAGAATGCAGACGACATATCATGGAATCATGTTTTGAAAGAAACTATGAAAAATTTGTTGATTAGCGAAGGAATAACAAGCCTTCTCGATTCCGTCTCTAATCAGCGACGGAACAGGGAATCACGATTTCATTTGCTTGTTGGTTGCTACTTTGTGATGAATTAGTGAGGAAATATTTCTCTCCCTAATACATTTCTTGTAGTGAGAAGCTAATCGGATTATGGATGGGATGGTCACTCATGCGTTGGGTCTTTGCAGTTGCTATCAAGATTTTGAATTTGCCTCTTTTTAGATTTAACTCATATTTTCTATGTTTTAGAGGATATTTTTTTTCATCTGTGTAAATTAAAAACAGTGTCACGATGAAGTTTACAACACTCGTAAACATTCTTTTCAGCTAATTAAATTAGACTTTCTTGACAATTTCTTAGATATTTTAGTTCTCTTCTTGTATATTAAAACAAAAAGGAAATTAGAGATATATACTATCCTTTCCTTTCATTTTTTATTCTCCAAAATTAAAATTTATATATTTTTAATCCTATAATTTGATAATAAAAAAAAGTTTTAATCCTATGTCCAAAGTGTCCTCTGCCCAAATGCCGTCAGAGTGAATACTTTGAACAAAAAACTATACATGTAGTAAGATGTTTAATAATAAAAATGTAAAATCAATATAGGTTGTCATGTAAGTCGCTTATAAAATCCCAAGCAAAATCCTTAACTGAACTGAAATAATTTTTTTTTTTCAAATTACAAAACTAAAAAGATAATTTTTCAAGGAGATCAAATACATACAAACTTTCCTTGAATTTAAAGAATTAAAAATATATCTAAACCTATTAAATTTTATGAAATGATTTTCTTATTAATTATATTATAAAAGAAGATTTCACATATGCATATTTCCTGTGACAACGACCCCGTATCCTTTCCTCTTTTAATTTTAATTTTGATGAAATGTTTTATTTTATTTTTTAATTCTTAAAATATCTATAATAATTAAGAGTATTACAATGATTATATATTCTAAATAAATGAGAATTAAACTAATAAATCTTACATAAATTTTGATTTTATTCATTTTTTTATAATTTATGGTAATTGATTACAAAGTAATGGGAATAATGAATAATATAATTTATTTAATTATGGCATATCTAATTACAGTAATCAAACATGATTTAGACATTTTAATTGATGATACAATTATATATTTTGATTTAAATCACTTGATAACACTAATGTAAATTTTAATTCATATTTATATATAGTAAATTTAAATTGAGAATTTTTTAAAGTTTATTTTATTTTCATGATACCAATATATGAAATTGAGAACATAAATTAAGAATGACAATTTGTAGGGTTGTGGGTAAGGTACTATGGGTAATAACTTTAATATTCGTGGCTTTCTTTGTTTAGTACCTCAATCTCCATAATCGTATTAGTTGTCCATGTTTTAATTAATATGAAAAATCAATAAGATTGATTATACATGATAGTAATTAAATTAAAATATCATTCAAAGACTTTTTATAAAACATAATCATAAAACATCAAAATTTAATATTTTATTTAAAGATCTTTTAGCAAATAAAGAACCTGATTTTTTTTTTGTTAAACTAAGAAATATATCCACCTCTCCATAAGGAGCATGATCTTTTTTTTTTCTTTTCTGTTTGTATGAATGGAGAAATATGATCTATCTCTTAAAAAATTGTTAACAACATGATTTTCAATTTCAGTATCAAAAATGGATCTTTGGATGATTATGAGAAGATGAAGATCAGACATTAATGATAAAGATTAAAGATAAAGTTATCAATAGTGAAAATTGAAGACCAAAGCAATAAAAGATCGAAAAATATAATTTGTTGGTATAGGTAATATCAACTAATTCTTTTAAGTCATTCTTAATTGTACAGTTTCATACATTCACAACATCTGAATCTTTTACATTCCAGTGTGATTCATTTGGGTCGTTACATTCTCTAAAATAATCCAAACTTCATTCCCAACTTAATTACCCAGGGGTATTTGATTAATAGAGAATCAAAGTGAATTGTTGATATAAGTTGATTGAGCATAGTGTAAGTGTTTTATAAATTCTTAGTATTGCCTTCGACACCTACGCATAAAAAAATACTAACTTCAATTCAAAATCCTTTCATAAATAGTGTTTCCTCAACCTATCATATTTTACCTATGTTTCATAATTAGAATAGTCGCTCCTTATTAACTCATAAGCATATCCATCTTTAATGCTATCAATATTAGCCAAGTTAAGCGAGATAAAGGTCCCCTAAACAACAACACCACCACCACCAATAAAAAGAAATTGCAATAGTTTTTGCAGAGTTTATACCTGTCAAGTAATAATTTTCACTAATAATTATAATAAATAAATATTTTTAAATATGTGACATATAAAATTAATTTTTCGTTCATAAATTCTTTTTAACCAAACAAGTAACTATAATTTTCAACTTAAGATAATTACCTAAATATTAATGAAAATAGTGATAATCATTTCAACAGTAATATCCATTATAACAATTTTTGTAAAAGTAATTTTGAGAGTAGTTTAATTTATGATAATTTTGATAGAAAAGTCTTTTCCATAATAATAATGTTAATGATAAAAATTCAATCATACATGTTATAACAATTATAGTAATGATTTCAATAATAATAAATAATGGAGATAGGATACAATTATAGTTTAGAGAAGAAATGAATATTGATAAAAGTAATGTTTCAAGAAGAAATGAGAATTAAAAAAAATTAAGGATTAAGAGAGATGAAAGGAAGTAAAAGAAAATAAATTTTATTAAAAGTGAAACGAAGTCATACATAACAACTTTTAAACCAATAACCATTTTGTGTGAGTAATGTAAATAATGTATGAAGATTTAAGTGATAATGATTTAATCCAACAAAAATGAATGTAAGAGATCTATTTATAAACTTCTAATACTAATGATCAAATTATATGAATTTGACATGTATACAACAATTTTCTAACTTCATATATCTAATGGCATTATCGTTTTATTCCTTTGCTAATAAGAATATGCTACTCCTTTTGAATTTGTCATTCTGTTTGATGTTTCTTTCTTCACATGTATCACATTATTATTAAAATTATATTCATTGAAATAACACATTTTAAGTGCGCATGATAACATCAAAATTAATTTATCAAAATGACACTTTTTTATAAAAATATATACTTAACCTTTTATACTTTGTTCACCTTATTACTAATTTTTTCTCATCAAAATAATAATCATCCAAAATAAACTAAGTTTTTCAAACTTAAAAAGTTTTCTTAACAATGGTAACACTTTCACATCACCACCACCCTGCGTACCGTCAGGACACTACACAACACCTAACACATCAAAATTCTGCACATCAACACCCTGCACAACATCAACTCCCAGACCGTACAAATCGACACCTTAATTAGCAGCACCATGCACATCGACACCGAACTCAAACCCTAACACGTCTAAACCTTGTAAATGAGCATCTTCACCCTGTTTTTCTATTTGTACTGTTTGGCGGTTTAATTTTATAATTTTGGCTTGAATAACAGTTGAATCCTTATAATTTAAGGTTGTTTGTATTGATCCTTTAATTTTTGGTTGTTTTTAATTTTTTCCTTTCAATTTTTGGTTTTTATAATTTCCCTTTTTTTGGTTTTGTCCTTATAATTTTTTTTGCTAGATTTGACGAACAAACCTAACAAAACAAACCATAATCAAATAAAAAGAATATAATAGGAACAGGAAAAATTAAAAAGGACAAAAAGTAAAACACATATGGACATTTTCTTGTAAAAAGTTATTTAAGTTTTGAATATTCTTTTTTGGGACTTAGGAGAGATGCTCATATTAGAACTCAATTAGTTTCTTGAATAAGATTTTTTTTTCAGAAAGAGAATGCATTTAGTAAACCAAAAACTTTAAACAAATTATTATACATGATAAAAAAATTTATTTCAAAGAAATATTTTACTATATCATAAGTAGTAAACATTTATTTTCTGAAAATGCTTTTTTTGTGTTGACTTTTTAAATTTTTTAATAATTAAACGTAATATTTTCTGTTTTTTTTTTCATAAACAAATCTAATTTAAAAATATGTCAATATTTGAGATTTGAGATAAGGTGATGGATGTATTTTAAGATATCCTCTTAACTCGTAATAATGAAACGATATACGTCGTGTGTACGAATGGGACTATACACGTGTTAAGAGCCTATTCGACAAAACACGTGCTTCTTTCAACCCACAACTACCCCATGGCATTTCCGTAATTCCGGGGCGAGAGCGAGGTCAATTTCAGGAAGTCAACTCTTTGAAAAATCGAAAATTTCCCTTTTCGAATTTCTTCTTCCTCTCCTCCTTCTACCATTTTCCTTTCACTTTCCATCACTTTCTCTCGTTTCCCCTTCGCAATTTTCCCCTCGGAAGAGACATCGAAGAAAATCACGTCATTTGGCAATGGAGGAAAAGCACGCAGCAGCCATCGAATCCGCACACGCCGAATCCAACGGCGTCTCTCACGGCGCCGACCACGGTTGGCAGAAGGTGACCTACGCTAAGAAGCAGAAGAAGAAGACCGTTAACTCGGCCAACAGCGCCGATTCCCGGGCGAATTCCAACAAGCTCGTTCCGAACGGCACGCTATCCGGCAACGATGGCGTTTTCCGGTCGCTTGAGCTGCAATCGGAGGACCGGCGCCGGAAAATTGTGGAGGCGAAGAAGCTGGCCGATGCCGCGTACGACGACGAAGACGCGCCACTTAGATCGAAGCAGCGTCACCGCGACGACGACGAATACGACTACGATGACGAGAATGTGGACCGTTCCGCGGAGAACGGGAAGGCCGAGGAGGCGAAGAAGGTGAAGCAGAAGAAGCCTAAGAAGCCTAAGGTGACTTTGGCGGAGGCGGCGGCCAAGATCGACGCCGCTGATCTGGGCGCTTTCCTCGTTGAGATATCGGTAGGGCATTGTGAATTGAATCGTGCATGTTTAGGTTTTTTGTTTTTTGGTTTGATCTACTTGGATCAGGAAGATGATGTGATGCGATTCGTTTTTGTTTGTTTTCACAACAGGGATCGTTCGAGAAACAGCAGGACATATTGATGATGCGATTCGCTGATTACTTTGGACGTGCTTTTTCTGCTGTGACCGCATCTCAGTTTCCCTGGGTGAAATTGTTCAGGGAGTCAACTGTGGCTAAGATCACGGATGTGAGTCTCGAATATCTTTTTTTTTTTTTTTTTTTTGTTCTTCATTGTAAATATTAGAAAAATATTTTCAATTTGATCCTTTCAAGATGTTTATGTCGCCACATTAGTTCTTATTCAAAGATGGGTTGTCACCACATTACATCTTTGTGAAGTTCAGTCACATTATTCTCTAATTAATAGCTCGTAAAGAAATTATTTCAAAAGGTTCATAGCAGCAAATCATTTACTTATTTGCATTTAAATTATTCAAGTCTGTTAAGTACAATTGCGCTATAGCAGCCAAATGTTAGTATCTTTGGAGAAGTGAAATTTAATTGAGATGCATATTGATGCTTTACTAAATCTACTGTGATATTGGTTTATGTGATGATACCATTTACCGTATTTACTATTTTAAAATTGGTAATTTAATACGGTTAGTTAAAGAAGACTTTTCTTAAACCTGTTGTCGTTTTCTACCATAATAAATAGTACTGTGTCTTGTAATTGATGCTTCATGACCTTCAGAATCATAGTTATTAAAAGTGTCCATCCATTCATCAGCTTAAGAATCACAGTACTGTCTGTGTGTTGTTCTTGTTGTTTTATGGATAAATTGATTTTGAAGAGTATTTGATTCATATTCTATCTTTGGTATTTATTAGAATCTTGTTCTAGTTTCTAATCTTTGCCTGTGATGTTTTTTAATGAATTTCCTTTTTGCTAGATGCCACTTTCTCACATATCTGATGCTGTATATAAAACATCAATCGACTGGATTAACCAACGTTCTCCTGAGGCACTTAGTACCTTTCTGATTTGGTCTTTAGATAGCATTCTTGCTGACTTGGGTAGCCAGCAAAATGTGGCCAAGGGTTCCAAAAAGGCTGTGCAACAAGTGTCCTCAAAATCTCAGGTACTTATACTATATACTCTTCTCTGTCAAGAACTAGTGTTTTTTTCCCCTTCTGATTATTATTGGATAACAGAAATAACTTTATTAGAAGATAAGATTTATTAGAGAGAGGAAGGAAAACAAAACACTCTTGAAAACTAATTGGAAGGCCACTCACCAAATTGAACCAAAGCTAAGCTAAAAAGAAAATACAAATACAGAATAGCTGTTCACTCTGCAAATCCATCAAGGGGACTCTCTGGAAGAACCCGTGTGCTGAACAGATAAGAGATGTCAATTAAACAACCTTGTCCCATAGCATAATTAATTAGCAAAGGACACCTTCCTTTATAAATCCAAAATATTCTCTTTTACCGAATGCAATAGGGATGCTTGATTAGTGGATGACTGCAATGCATGACTTTGAAATTCTATATTATATGCCTTAGTGCGCTTTGATTTATTAACTAATTTGTTTGTGATTAGTTGTTAGTTTTGATATGATTATCTCTGCTTTTAAGTGTTCAAATGACTGGGGTTGGCATTAATTAAGAACATGGAGGAGGCAGTGTTGCTAAATTTTATTTTTAATTCTATTTTTTATTTTTCCATTTTGATCTTCGTTGATCTGTACACTCAATATGAATGTATAGTCAATTTCAAGATAGATAACACATGTACGTGCTCTTGAGATAAGCAGTAAATTCACAGGTGCCCTCAATGCATGACTGACAAACATCAGAAAATGAACAGTGAGGATGAGGAGTAACTCCAAAGAGTTACTCTTGGTGTAAGTTAATCCCTCCTCAGACACACACATATGCATCAAATTTCCTTTTTCCTTTTTTTCTTTTGGGGAATGGCCATTCTGTTACTTAGAAGGTCAAATATCCATGTTCGTAGATTTCCATTGCCATTTTTGGTTGTGCCGTGAATGGAAAAATGAGTTAGCTTTCATTATTCAATACTTGTGTTTTTTTTCTTCTCTCTAGAAATTAAATGCACTTGAAAATGGAAAAAAAGAAAAAAAAATGCTTCCATTTGAATCTCCATTAGGTTATGTTTGTTCATTGTAGTTTGTGTATCTTCTGATTTTATTAGTTTGTTTTTGTGATTTTTTTTATTGTTAAATTTGACTTGAAATTTCTTTTTGTAATTTTGGTTTCTAAATCAAATTCAACCTTTACATGGCTATTTGTAGGTATCCAAATGCAGATATACTTGTCTTTTTTGCTCTTCTTTTCAGCTGTAGACTGACATTTAGTTCACATAACTGCAGGTTGCAATGTTCGTTGTTTTAGCAATGGTATTGCGTCGGAAGCCTGATGCTCTTATATCTGTATTGCCCACATTGAGGGAGAGTACAAAGTATCAAGGGCAAGATAAGCTTCCAGTCATTGTATGGATGATAGCTCAGGTGATGGGTAAAAGCCAAAATAACTAAGAGATCTTATAAGAAGTCCCAAAAAAATAAGTTTGACTTTTTCTGCGTAGCATTTCATTTTCCCTTCATTTTATTAATGCTTAATATTTTCTGAGTAGGCTGCTGTGGGAGATCTCTCAGTAGGTTTGTATGCTTGGGCACGGAATCTCCTGCCCATAGTGATTGGCAAAAGTGGTAACCCCCAATCCAGGGATTTGGTTTTGCAGCTAGTGGAAAAGTATGTAAATATAGCTACTTTCTTTTTTAATATCCCTATCTCATTATTGCTATTGTCATCACCATTGTGTTTTCTTGATTTGCTGTCAGAATTTTGTCTACCCCAAAAGCCCGACCTGTTTTAGTAAACAGTGCTGTGAGAAAAGGGGAACGATTAATTCCTCCTTCTGCGTTTGAAATTTTGGTCCAGGTTACTTTCCCTCCATCTTCAACTAGAGTAAAGGTAGATGTTCGGCTGGTTTTGTATGTTTGTATTTTAGAGTATCATAGCTCTGAATCTTCAAAATTTATGTCAATATGCTGCTTTTGTATAGGCTACTGAAAGATTTGAGGCCATATATCCCACTCTGAAAGAGGTGGCTCTTGGAGGTTCTGCTGGAAGTAAAGCAATGAAACAAGTTGCACTGCAGATATTCAGTTTTGCTATCAAAGCAGCTGGAGAAAGTATGGAAAACTGATTTTTTTATTACATATGTGTTTCTTTTCTTATTTGATGAAATAAATGTTTTGAGGGTATTCTGAAACATACTGTATTTTTCAGATAATCCTGAGTTATCAAAAGAAGCAGCCGGTATTTTTATTTGGTGTTTGAGTCAAAACACTGAATGCTACAAGCAATGGGTGAGTAGTTTTTGTCTAGAAGCTTACCTTTTCGAGTATATGCAAGTGATTGATTTTTTTGGATAGAGCAAGAATATTTGTTATATGAAAAAATTTCTTTGCATTTTAAAAATATATATGACAATTTGATAGATAATGGTTCTGAGTATTTGGGAAAGAATCAAATAAAAGATAGGATTTTGTTGATGATGAAATCTCCTATATAGCCCTGGATAAGTGATGAACTCGTGTTAGGAGGAGAAAGAATAAACTCAAATTGTTCCTCAGGATTTCTTGAGCCAATCAGTGCGAGATTTCTCCCCCAAACCAATCTCTAACTAAATCCAACAAAACCTCCAATCATCTGTGCCTATCTCTATATTGCCGCCTATCTCTGCCAAATTCTGATAGAATTCTTACCAACACTCAAACCCTTAACTCCCTCAACTAACAAAAACCAGCCCATTGGGCTTCTTACCTAACACAATCATAAAAGTAGATTTTACTTATTTGGTCTTATTCCTTATTGTATATGGACAGGAAAAAGTTTATCAGGACAACATTGAAGCAAGTGTTTCAGTTCTGAAGAAGCTTTCTGATGATTGGAAGGAGTTATCAACAAAATTGTCTCCTCATGATCCACTGAGGGATACCATAAAGAACTTGAAGCAAAAGGTAGTTTTACAGGCAAAAGAGCTAGATTTTCAGTTTATTGCATTTGGGATTGCTCTCCAATATCCCAGGATGGACTGGTTGAATTGTGTTTTATTGTGCTGAAGTAACAGAATGTTTGAAGTAAATAATGGATTAACTTTTTTTGGCTGCAGAATGAGAAAGTATTGGACTCTGAGACTGATGCTGCTCGTCATGCACACTTCAAGGACGCCGATAAATATTGTAAGATAATCTTAGGAAGAGTTTCGCGAAGCCATGGGTGCATGACTTGTTTAACCTTTACAGTTCTTGCTTTGGCTGTGGGTGCTGCTGTTTCCTTGTCCCCCAATTTGGAATCTTTGGATTTTAAGAAGCTCTCGGAACTTTTCGACGTTCAGCACTGAGTACTCTGGAGAATATCCCGCATTACCGGCAGGTGGTTGCTTCCAAACGGCAATTTTCTTTTCAGCCCATCTCATCACAAATCACTATGGGTACAGTAAACCAATAGCCTCATAATAAAGTGCTTAATGCGGAGATTGTACACTTAGTTCAAATCCTGTTCGGATGACAGAGAATATTTGAGGTCAACAATGCTTTGAGGTTTACTTTAGTTTGACCATTTTATAATTTATTTGTTGTTCTTGTTTCTGTTGACTTTTAATTTTAGTTACTATGCCTTTACATTAACTTATGCTGGCAAAATGCCAATTAGGTAACTACAGCTGTATCCTGAAGTTAGTTATTAATCAGAGGAATTTTGGTGGTACATTGCGAGATTTTTATCTACCTTTTGCTCTGTTATCATGGGTGGATGATTGTGCCCTTTTCTGTTGCCTTTTCCCTGGTCTCGATGCTTTGTTTTCCCTTTAATTGAACAACATTATTGAGCTTATCAGATGATCGATATAAAATCAGTAATGTGATTTTTTTTTTTAGTGTGGGAAAGGGAGAAGTGGATAATTTCGAGTGAATAAGCGCTTCTTGCATTTTAAGGCTCTCGATACAGTAGCATGATGATGCCAAGTACAATCTTTTTCTATTTCAGAGACACTTTTATAATTGTCAAACCACGTATTTTGATCAAATTTTCTGAAATTTGCATTGCATGATCGATATCATAACTACTTATCTCGATTCAATGAATTTTTTTGTTAAACTTATTACATTACATTAATGCCCATTAATTTCCACCTCAGCGCCTCGCTCATTAATTTGAATAACTTGACATTATACATCAAGATCAGTTTTATTAGGTTAGTGAACAAAATTGTTGAATTCTTTTACGGATTCCAATCTATGTTGTTCCACATAGAAAGTGCCATTTTGAAGGGTTACCTGTAAATTTTGCAACTGAATCCCATTCAATATATTCATTTTGTAATCAAAAGCAGAAAAACAGGTATAACCCTACATTCACAACAATGTAGTTTTGGGGAACTGCACATTTATAGAACACCTGATTTGTTGTCTTTTGGTCTTGATCTCATAGATTATCATAATCTTCAGGTTCGGCATATGGGTACTTTGCGTATGAACTTCTAATTTTTGAAGGATCTTCAGGTACAGACCAAGGGTACTGCAAGGAAGGGTCCCGTGGGAATTTCCTGAAGTTTAAAAATGGTGCCCAAAGAATAACCCTGCAAGAAACCACATTTCACACATTAGTGTGCTAGCTTTTAGAAATATGCTGCCAATTCTTGAAACAAATAATTTGAAAAGTCATGCAACCAACTTAATTTGTAGATTTGTTATCACTGGGCACAATTATACTAGTTGCTTCATCCTTATATCTTAACATGAAAAATGCTCCTAATTGAAACCTGAACTCAGTGGAGTTACACTGTAGTCATGCAAAATTTTGAATGAGAGTAGTCTCTTGACAAAGTTAGACAGCAACAGTACATATATTCTGCTTTTAGGGGAAGAGTTGCTCACCCTGGGAAGAAAATGAAGACACACATGAATTGAAAATACATCTCCAGCAAGTTTCTTCTGTACCATCTTTTCCAAAGCCAGTACATGATTATTGGCTGCAATTCACTCACTATGTTCTGCTCAGTCACATCTTGTTAAGTACATAAGAGCAAACTTCAAAAGTTGTGGAAGAAAAGAACTTACTGGCACGACAAGGAAATATCCAAAGAGAACAACCCCCCATTGTGTCAAAACCCAGAGGAGTTCTGGCCGGTTATTCTCTCCAGTCAGTGCCAATACTGGCTGCTCAGTCTGTTCAAATAGCCACACTCAACTTTTGTATGTAAAAAAACAAAAACAATGAAGAATATGCCAACCACTGTAACCAATGCTCAACGATACCTGTTTAAGGAAACTTTATAAAGTTGTTTTTTGAAAGCAAAATGCTAATCAAATTCAATGATACTGGTTAAAGAATCAAAAGTGATATTTTATTTTTTATTTTATTGAAAAGTGTAACAGTGCATTTCACTGCAATTTCCAATACAATCTCAACTTAAGACTTTCTACTTGACGATATTTTAAACATTGATTAGCATGATCCTTTTTAGAAGTGTAAGTTTTTTTTTTATTCATAAATATCGAAGACAAGTACCAAGGAAATTTAGAATAACTTATGCAGATTACTCAACTAACTTAACTGAGCTAGACCCCTTTGTTCTTAGAAAAGTGTAATTTAAAGTTACCAATACACTCTTATCATAATTTTCAATAAAAGCTATCTATTGATTAATTACTATTCAACTAGGATCTTTAGGAGCTTAGGTTACTTGTTTGCTGGAAGGGTAACAAAAAAACTGAATTTCTATGTACACGAATCTCACCAAGGCCAAGAGTACTCCTATTTGCAGTGCCAAACTTGCATGCTTTAGGTTGCCATCATCAGCATGATTTGGTTTCTGGCTGCTGCATGTTATCTGCAATTGGACTCATGAGTTCAAGTTAGACAAGTTTTTCAGTGAAATGAGGTAAACTAGAATTACTAGAGAATAAGTTGGCAAAAGAAAAGAAAAGTACACGTAGTGATTGGCAAGAACTAGTGTTGTTGAGGTATGATTTGTGCTTGGAAGAAAAGAAGAGAGAAGTTGTTCCACGTGATGAAGAGGGAAGAGGAGGCAGAGCTTTGGGAACATGGAGATTGAATGTGAAGCTCATTTTTGGTTTAGAGCTCTCACAGTTTGGCTCCTTATCCTTTTTCTCACTTCAGTTTCATGGCAATGAGTGAATAGCCTTCTGAGGAATAAAAATGACAAAATTAAATGTTGATTGAGATGACACGTGGACATAAGACTCATCCACCTCCTCTTTTTCTTGTCCATTCAAAGTTTTGATGAGGGTAACACAAATTCCCCCAACTTTTTTATAGTTTGTGGTCAACATAAATGTACTGAGTTTTGCAACAAAAATAAAACTACAAAAACTGTTGAACTAAAATAGAACATGGATTTTTACTTCTAATGTTTTTTACACATTAATTTGTTTATTTTTTTTTAATATTTGTGCATTAAAAAAATTGCAATTCTTGTTGGTACATTGAGACTACGGTTTTAATGTGAGAAGGCTGGTAACAATTCAATCACTACTGGGTTTTAAAAGATAGAAGTAGAGTGTGGGAATCAGAAGTTCCAACGGGGAGAAAATTAATATGGCTTTAGTTTCTCCTTCAAACAATCGTGAACATTTTATGGTTCAATTCTCATCCACATGATACATTTTTCTTTTCATGAAATGAAAAACATTAATATTTCATCAACAAAGTTTTCCAGACGTGACACCCTCCATTTTAGGCATTTTCAAAGTTGATGAAGCATTGTTGCCTTATAAATGGAGGATGTCACACCTTTCCTCAATCATTTTAAATTTGGGGTGATGTTACAGTTCTTGAAAGAGTCAGATTATACCAATGAATCTTACTTATAGTATATTATATTAAGTATATTGACTCATACGATGTGTAAATAACTTCTATATTTTATCGAGAGTATCTTTAGCGGAAGCTGTTAGGTTGTTTCCTAAATTTAAGAATTGTTCATAACTTAATTCACTATTATTGGACCTATTTTAATTTCTTAAAGAGTTACATTGTTGAGGTAAAATTTGTTAAAAGTTTTTAAAATTGATATGGTACGATATGATCTATCAACAAAGAGATAAAAAATTCCAATGGTGTTCAACTTTTTTAGTTTCCGACTTTTAAAATATTGATCTTAATTCTATATATTTTTTAAATACCTAAACTTTGCTCTCTTTATAGTTATTTGATTATACTATAATTTATATATACACACATATATAATATTTAATAATATGTATTTTTTAAAACTGAAAATGATAATAAAATTATAAATTATAAATTTAATACAAGTATAAATTTATAATTGAATTACCTTCACATTTTGAATGCACTTTTAAGTTTTATCTTATGTTTAATTATATGTTGTATAAACTATTTCCTCTTTATTAAATTTAAAATGTATAATATAATAAATTTATATGTTTAATTATTTTAACCGTGCGGCCCAAGATGATAAGATATACTAGTGGCACCAAACTATAGGGACAGATTTAGAGGGGGGCGTGTAGGTGTATGAGCTCCCCTTCTCGCTTCAAACTTGATGTGTGTAAAAATTATATAAAATTATTTTTGTATGTTATTATTATAATAATAATTAATGTTAATTAATGTAAAATTAGTTATTATTATAATTAAAGTGATAATTAGTATAAATTGTGTAAAATTAATTGTTGATTTGTTATTATTCTTATAATAATTAAGATTATTATTATTTAGTATAAAAATTTAGACATTGGAATATTTATAAAAGATGAAAAGAAAAAAATCCAACCCCATTTATAAGATTTCTGCATCTGTGCCTGCAAACTATCAATGGTTCATCTGAGTATGGTGGTACTTTCAATTCTTTGCAGGTTACAGTGATTTTACGAGAGAAAAAAATTCGTGAAAAGAGATGAATTGTGATTCGTAACAAATCTCACCATTTATTTGTCGATCTTTATTAACTAAATTATATTTAAAAAAGATCTCCGCCATTTGTTCAAGGATTTATACGTACGAAATAGCATCACTCGCTATTTAATCATTTTCATATGAAACTGTTGCACTTCCTTGCCTTCGTGTGAATTTCGTGCATAACTTTGTTGTTTTTGCTTAAATTTCTTTTTCACTTACATAGTAAAATCGATCCCAAAATAATTGTTATTAATTAGTAATTCTAAAATAATACATTTCCTAATAATAAATGTGAAGTTAATGACAAGAAAAGATTCCATATTGTTGGTATCAAAAATAGTTATAAATTATAATATTTCTGATGAGTGATGAGACCCGTTGGGCATGAAAAAAATTCTATATTTTTGGTTTCTTACATGAAATGTAAATCATATGTATACATAATTCTTGATGATCGTATTGATTAGCTTATGGTGGATTTGGCCTTCACGAAACGTAGATCACGTGTGGTGTGACTGTGGGTATAAATAGGGAAGCATTGTTGTTAGCTGTCAAACTTGATGATATCATATTATTAGCACGTACAGCCAAGTAGTTTCAGACTCACTCTGATTCTTTCTCAGCTCCTGCAAAATGAATATGAACTTAAAAAAAAAATTGTGTGAAAAAATTTAAATCAATATTTAATTTATTATCTACTATATGAATTATATTTTTTTTTAAATATGAATTATAATTTTAAAGTAAAACTATCATTCTCCTGTGTGTAAAAGAATGAATGATGAATGATATATTACGACTTTCCCCCCTACATATTTACATTTCATCAAAATTACACTCATTAGGATTATCCTAATAGTTCAATAAATCTTTGACAAAATTGATATAAAGACTCATCAGCGACCTAGAAAAGGTAGATATGAAATTTGCATTGTATCATAGAAAACTAAATTATATACTATGTTTTATTTGTTTTAAAGGGAATGCTAAAATAAAAATCTTTAGTTTTTTTTATTTATTTACACTGCTCATTAAGTACTTTTAGTTATAACTTCTAATCATCATTAGACAAGTTGTTTTTCAAATAAAATCCTAATCTACATTTTTATTTGTTTATTTATACTAAATTAAAACATTTTAAAAATTCATTCTTAAAAATACAGCAATGTTAACATTAAAATATAAAAAACGCAATAAATATTCCCCTTTTTAGTAAAATTTTACCACTTTTAAATACTCAAAACTAATATTAAGATTAATATTAATATTTTGTTAAAAATAATTAGTCTAGAGTGTAACTTTTTTTTTTTTTTTTTTGGAGTCAGTCTAGAGTGTAACTATACAATTGAAAATATAAATATTACATTTCTATGTTTCAATACATTGTTATGTTTCTTTATTTTTGAAAACCACACTATTTAAATTGAGACACATTATAACTCCTCAATCCCAAATAAAGAATTCTTTTAAATTAAAGAATACATAAATTCAGATAGTGCCAATTGCCAAATTATAACTACAGTTGGATAATCTAAATCATTTGGAGCTTAAGACACCATTCCTTAATAGCCACTTCAGTTGCGATAGGAGAGTGAGGCCAACCACGAAATTACTTTTTCCCTTTTCATCAACCAATATTCACTTTCATGATACACATTCAATGCCCTTCATTACAAATAGTTAACAATAACTAATCACCAATTATTATTATTATTACATTAATAAGACACTGACCCTTCCTGCCCTTATCATAACATAAAAAATTATCAAAAACTTTTGAAATTAACTAACACTGACTTGTATCTCTAAATTAAATAATTCATGATTAATTCTTAATTGATATTTAGTATGAAATAAATTATATTGTAACAAAAATTATATTGTATTCATAATTTTTAACAAAATTAATCACTCTTTTCAACGAGAATTAATTAGTATCAATACTATGTCAGAAAAAAAAATCATAATAATACTGTTAAATTAATAGTAATAATAGAAAGAAGAAAGTTTTAAAAAGAAAAAGAAAAAACCGATGATGATACACAGCGAAGGAGGGGCCGCTAAAAGCCAAGGTTGTCGGAATTGGATTTGATTCTTCACTTGCGCTGAGTCTTACCGATTTTTCCGATCAAAGTTCCTCACTTTCTCTCTCTTGATCGACACCCACCACGCGTTAGAGAGAGAAAAACCCGAGAGATCGGAAAATGGGTACGCTTCAGTCTTGGAGAAGAGCCTACGGTGCCATCAAGGACACCACCAAAGTGGGTCTTGCCCATGTCAATAGCGATTACGCGGTAATTTCCCTCTTTCCAAAGATAGGATCTTTCTTTGCTTTCGATTGATTTTGGCTATGTGGGGTCGTTTAATTGGTTCTTAATTTTAGGATTTGGACGTTGCCATAGTCAAAGCCACGAACCACGTCGAGTGTCCCCCCAAAGAGAGGCACCTCAGAAGTGAGTGATTTGTGGGCTTTCAGATCCGAATTAATTTGATCTTCTTGTTGTTGGTATGGAGAGATGATGATGAAGTTGAATCTTTTTTTGGTTTTGTTGCAGAGGTTCTGTTTGCCACGTCTGCTGTGAGGCCTAGGGCTGATGTTGCTTACTGTATCCATGCACTTTCGCGGCGGTTGGCGAAGACGCGGAATTGGACGGTAGGATTGATAATGATGATGATGATGACAAAGTTTATGTGATCGCTTGATTGATGTGCAATTTGATTTTGTTTTAGTATTCAATGATTTGTCTTCGTGTTTTTTTGGACTTGGATTCTTGTTTTACTTGATGGATTGGTGTTGTTAGTTTTGAGGAATTTCATGGTAGGAAAAGAGAAAATAGAGATTCAATAGTCTGAATTTGATATTGGCTTGCTGATGTCAGAAGATGTGATACAAACTTTTCCAATTCAACAACATTTCCTGTTAGAAATCCGGCTAAATAAATGTGAAACTAATTTGGATTCTCTTTTGTTTTTTTCTCTCTTATTGCGCTGGTGTCGGTTTTGTGCTATTTCTGAATTTTGATAATGATTTGTGGCATGTGGCAATAATGACACCATATGGTGAAAGGAAATTTTTATGAAGGATTGAATTCAAATCTATTTTGATGGAGGATGGATGCAATAATGGATCCAATTGTTTGATAATTCCTGTTCTTATTCATGTTCTTATTACTATTTACTACTAAAGGCTGCATTTTCCTTACATTTTGTTAAATTTGTTATGCACTGGTTTAGATAGCCATCTCTTAGAAGTTTATTGTATGCCAACAAATTGTATTCACTTATTCCAAACATGTTATGCGGTTTTCGTTGTCGTTTTTCTCAATTCTCATAAATTATTAGAGGATGAAGCAGTGATCTGATGTCCAGCCTTCCTTTTATTATTGTGCGACTATTGGACCCTACGTAGAATTCCTAAAGTGGTGTTTGGTAATTTTGGTGTGTTTTCTGATTTCATTTTCAGTTGATATGCTTTAAATTAAAAAAATGCCACCTTATTTTTTTCCTGTTATTAAACTTTTGTGAAGGGAATATTGAAAACATTTTTTTGACTCCCCTAGTAGTTAATTTCTAGATCCTTCCTTGTGTTGAAGGGAATAGGGTTCCATGAAACAGAATCACCATTATTTTGTTCTCATTTTTTTCTTTAAAAATTCTTGGTTAAAAAGTAAAAACATGGTAGTTTCTCATTGTGTTGGTTATTGCTTAAGATGTTTTCATTATTTATATGTCAACTGACTGAACTGAGCATCTAATATTACTCATTATTCCTCAGGTCATATTGTCTAAGGATTATATATAAAGAATTTATGCCTAGTCCTCTTCAATGTCTCAATTTTATGAGTCTCAACTATTTTCTTATTAAATGTATTTTAGCATCAGTTGCTAGCTCAATTTCCCTTGTGTAGCCTGTAATTGTATAATGTGTATATGTAGATTTAGATAACTAGATATGCTTTTGTTTCACTACCCTGCATCTTGTTCACAGGTGGCGTTGAAAACACTGATAGTCATCCATAGGTTATTGAGGGAGGGTGATCCTACTTTTAGAGAAGAACTTCTGAATTTCTCACAAAGAGGACGGATTCTCCAACTTTCAAATTTCAAGGATGATTCTAGCCCAATCGGTTAATTTTTTGGCCTTACCATCTTTATGTTTTGTTTAACTTACATATGGGCGTAAGTTAGATGTTTCTAACTATACTATATGCTTTTTGCCATATGATTTCATTCGCTTGCAGCTTGGGATTGCTCTGCCTGGGTACGTACATATGCATTATTTTTGGAAGAAAGACTTGAATGCTTTCGGATTCTGAAGTATGATATTGAAGCTGAGCGTCTACCCAAACCTGCCGAAGGGCAGGAGAAGGTAATTTCAATAAACCCATTATTATAGTCTTTTAGGATAACTGGTCAAGTTTCGTGGATGTTGCATCTGATGATGTCTTTATATGGATTGAGAAGTGTTTCCATGAAATCCAATACTAAGACCTAAGGTGAATAGTGAATACTCCCTCCGTCCCATAATTATTGTTGTCTTAGGTTTTTTTTACACAGACCAAGAAAAACTAATAAATGGATGAAAGAGAGTAGCAATTTTACATGATTAACCTTATCATCATTAATTATTTTTAGTCTTTGTTGCGCATCATTAATATTATATGGTGTATAAGTGGAAAGGCAATTAGTATTATATTGAAAAGCTAAAATGACAATTATTTTGAGACTTACCTTTTATTCTTACCCGACAATTATTATGGGACGGAGGGAGTGTTAGTACCGAACAATCACGCAACAATCGAAAAAACAGAAAGAGAGAAAGGGAAGAAAAAATAACACACAGTGTTTACCCTGGTTCACCCAATGTGGGCTATGTACAATGTCTGTGAGCGGCTTATCTTCTGAAGGCGAAGTATGAGCCATAACCAACAGGGAGTACTATTTTCTGACTGTCACCCTTTTCCCCCGACAGAACTCATCCAATTGGGAGTGAAAAGCTTAGTTTGTCTTGAATATATATATTCTGGTGTTGAAAATCATCAGTAGTATTTCAGTGGGTGTTTTATCTATATGTTTTTGTTGTCTTTAGATTTAATTTGGATTTGGATAATAGTCATTTACTAATGGGTTGGTGTGGTGTAATTTGTTCTTTCTCTTGATAGCTGTGTCATGTGCTGGTGTAGTTTAGAAACGTTAGCCAACTTATTTTTCGTTATGTGAAAATTTGGGGTTCTTGGTGTACAGTTGATGTATCGTTCACCCTTGGAACTGTTTCTCAAGATAACCGCAATATTTTGGCAAGAAGTCCTTTGTGTGTGTGTGTGTGTGTGTGTGTGTGTGTGTGTGTGTGTGTGTGTGTGTGTGGTAGAGTCCCAAATATCAAGAATAAGTTACATAGATTATCAATAGTTAGTTACAGAGATTGGAGCTTGGAAGGATAGGTATTTAGCTTAAATAGGAGGAGAGGTTGGAACAATTAGTTAGTTTAGTGCTAGAATTCTGCAGAGTTCTATGATTTGTTGGTATTGCTAAAACTAAATTACGTACCCCATTGTCCGGAGGCTCCACGCTATGCGTAGGTAAGAGGGAGGGATATTGTAAGCAACCTTACCTTTGCATATGCAACGAGACTGTTTCCGGATTCGAACCCATGACCAATAAGTCATCAAGTCATAACTTTACCGCTTTGGTAGGGCTTGCCCTCTTTGCCAGGGTGGAAGAAATTCAATACAATACATTATTTACATTATTAGAATTGTCTATAATTATTATTTAAATTGGTTTGCATTGCTGATGGACATTGTTAAAAACTTCTAAATGGTTAGCTGTGGATTTATTTGACTCACTATTCTCTGATTATTTGTGTTTTTGAAGCAAATTGCTTTCTTATTTTGAATTGTGTTTGTTTTTGAAAGTCTTCATGCTTATTTTGTTTTTCAAACAGGGGGGCAGCAAGACCAGGGATTTGGATAGTGAGGAGCTATTGGAGCAGTTGCCTGCTTTGCAGCAGCTGCTGTATCGACTTGTTGGTTGTCGGGTAATATTGTGAAATGTGGATATTCATTATCTTATATTATTATTATTTTTAATTTGACCAGTTTATATCATTTGGTTTAATGATTATTTATCTTATTACTGCTTTTTTGTAGTATTTTCTTATACAATAAAAACTGATTGTATGCTTCATTTTACAGCCAGAAGGAGCAGCTGTTAGCAATTATGTGATACAATATGCTCTTGCCCTGGTATGTGTTGTTGTCTGTTTATCTAAAGATCCTCTTTGTATTGAGCTAGAGATTTAGAGTTTACAGATAGGATATATAAACGTTTGGAATGTACCATCTATATTAGATTTTTTCTGGGCAGAGAACCAGAGAGCATTTATAGCGCATGGTTGGGAAAGATGGGGGATTCTTTGGTTTGACTTACCTGTATTGGTTGATCTTGAGGTTGTGGAATACTTTTTCTTTTATTTCATGGATTGAAACTTTTAAGATGTGAATATCGGGATTAGAAATTGAACTTTGATTGGAATACCTTCCAAACTTTCACAACCATTTATTGATGCTTCTTCCATTTAAAGTAGGACTAGGACTATCCTCCATATTTGGTTGTTGATAATTGGAATTGATATCAAATTGTCTCCATCTAAAACTATGTTTAGGAAAGGGAAAGCATGGTGGCAATTTATTATCATAGTTAAACAAGTCCTTGTTAGTAAATAGTTGTGAATTTGGAGTTGATGTAATTGATCACCAACTTGATATTGATCTGCTTCTTTTGTTCTTTCTAGGTACTGAAGGAGAGCTTTAAGATTTATTGTGCTATTAATGATGGCATTATCAATCTTGTTGATAAGGTAAATGGGCTTATCATTATTTACGTGATGAGTGTCAAGTTTAAATAAAATGTGTTTTATACTGGAAAATGACAATTTCCTTTTTGTAGTTTTTTGAGATGCCCAGACATGAAGCTATTAAAGCCCTTGAAGCCTATAAACGTGCGGGTCAGCAGGTTATATTTTGCTGCTTGTATTTCTTTCAGATAACCACTATCTTTTGCATTTTAATTTCATGATTTGTTGCTTGTATTAAAACACCCAAACTGTTGCAGGCAGCAAGTCTATCTGATTTCTATGATGTTTGCAAAGGATTGGAACTTGCTAGGAATTTTCAGTTTCCTGTCTTAAGAGAGGTACGCCTTTATGATTATTGCAATCTCATGCTTTGATTTAACAATTTCTTCCTGTTCATTTTCAATTTGGGGTTCCAATTATTTTCATTGTTGATCTTTTTAGCCTCCACAATCTTTTCTTACAACCATGGAAGAGTACATAAAGGAGGCGCCACGAGTGGTTACAGTTCCAACTGAGCCATTGGTTAGTACATCATTTATTGTGTTTATGTAGAGCATAGCTGTTATAGTTCCTTTGTAAATTGATTTTTGCAATGGTTATGCTGAACATTTGTTGGCCAACAATGTATGCTTTTCCTTGTTTTCTTTCACATTCAAGTTCTAGCCACTAATTTATTGTGCTGTATGAACAGCTTCAGTTGACTTACAGACCAGAAGAAGTTCTTGCAATTGAAGATGCCAAACCATCTGATGAAGAACAGGAGCCACCAGTTCCTGTTGATAATAATGTTGTTGTCTCTGATTCTGAACCTTCACCTCTACCACCACCACCACCTTCTCACAACAATTTTGAAACTGGAGACTTGCTGGTTGGTTTTTGGATCCCAAAGTTATCTGTTATTTTTTGTATGATTTATTTTCCTTATGCTGTCCTTGTTGCAGGGATTGAATGACACTGCACCTGATGCATCGTCCATAGAGGAAAGAAATGCTCTTGCCCTAGCCATAGTACCCACTGAAACTGGTGAGTTTTGTTTTTGGCTTCTGCTCAAACCCTGCTGCTTAGAAAGGTTTAGTGGATTATTTTCCAGTTATGCTTATCTATGAAATGTGACTGTTTCATGCATATAGGCGCTACATCAGCTTTTAACTCGACTGCTTCTCAAACAAAAGATTTTGATCCAACCGGATGGGAGCTTGCCCTGGTCAGCACTCCAAGTACTGATATTTCTGCAGCCAATGAGAGACAATTGGTAGGGGACCTTCAAGTGACCTTTCTAGATTGTTAATATTAATTAATATCCATTGATATCATCCTTTGAAGTTAGATTGTTCAATAAATTTTTTGTTGGCATATACTATGAAGTTTACTCAGTTGTCAATATATATTGCACAAATTTGATTTGGTGTTAATCTACTGTTTTGACGGACAAATGTGCATTACATGCAGGATTTGAGGGGTATAAATAATTTGATTGTTTATATCTGCTCTTAATATTTTTAAGACATTTGATTTGTGAACATATGCTTTTTCTCATACCAATAGGGTCCATATGTTAATATTCAATGCCACTGTATCTGATAAAAAAGAGTGTAGATGCCTAGATGGTCCATAGTGAATGATGAGAATAACATAAATCTCTCTAACTTGAGCTGTTTGTCATATTTTTACCATTGAATGTCAGGCTGGTGGATTGGACTCTCTCACTCTTAATAGCTTATATGATGAAGCGGCATATAGATCTGCTCAACAACCAGTATATGGAGCACCAGCCCCAAATCCATTTGAAGTGCAGGATCCATTTGCTCTATCAAGCAGCATCCCTCCCCCACCTGCTGTCCAAATGGCAGCAATGCAACAGCAAGCAAATCCCTTTGGTCCTTACCAACAACCATTTCAGCCTCAGCCACAGCCGCAGCAGCAGCATATGTTGATGAACCCAGCAAATCCCTTTGGAGATGCAGGATTTGGAGCATTTCCTGCCTCCAATCCTGTTCCTCACCCACAGAACAACAACCCATTTGGAAGCACTGGCTTGTTATAAGATTGCCTTTTTGAACATACAAGGATGTATTTAATCAATCAAGTTGGTTGGTTGGCTGGTTTTGAGCAAATTGTAATATGTTTCTCATTTGTTGCTAGATATAGATGTTTTCTGGAATGGGAGGTGTGCCTTGTAAAATCGAGACAACGCACACGGTGTATTAATCATTTTATGATATACATAATGGTGGGATAACTTTCATTGAACATTTCCCAACTCTTAAGTAATTGGAACACTTTTACACATGTTCATATATATGTATTCAGCATTCATGGTATGGTTCTACACTTTGTATTAGTTTATGTGTCAGTGTCACATTATAGCCTTCATTTGACGTTTCTTGTTTATAATTGGGGGCGGGGGGTAAAATTGGAGCAGCCAGGGGTGATTCTGGTCATATCTGACCAATGCCAAATTGCCAATGATTCAGATTGGAACACTATGTATACTAGTATGTTAGATTTGATGTTTGATATACATGGATTTAGAGGTGTACTTTAAAATATAACGTGCATTGTACTGTTGACAAAATAAAAAGGTTTAAAATTATGCAAAATGCATGACTTTGGGTTGAAACTTGTTGAAGGTGACCCGGTTTAAGTTTGAAGATGGCTGGGAATGCCGGTTGTGTTTGTCGTTTTGTGTGTTAAAATTAATGAAACATACACCTCCCATAAGCGAATATAGCATTTGCCTTGAATTTTTCTTCTAGATCACGACCAAGCGCTATAAAACTGAATGAACAGTTCAAAATGAGCCATTAATGTACATTAAGTGCTGGCTATTGACGTGCCAGCCCATGTGTAGATGCAATGATGGTTGATAGTTTGATGACTTAAAACAATATGAACACGAAAAAAAATCGTTGCATGTTTATAATTACATAATCTATGATTTAGAATTATAAGCTGATTTACCAAAAAAAAATGTCAAGTTTAATTTTTAATTTTTATCGTTGCAAATTATTTTTTATATTATTATAAAATTATGTTATTGTACCATCATTAATAAACTGACAGAATTGTTATCATTTAATTAGGTATTGAATTTAAATCCTAAATATGTAATTGTATTTTTTATTTTATATTTAAAAAAGACATGTAATTGTATTAAGTACACAAATAAACTTTGTCATATCCAACTTGATTGTCTTTTGTGAAAGATTCATTAAATTATGATATAATTTTAAAAGAACTTAACCTCTTATGAATCAACAAGTAGCCAGAGCAAACCTGTATAAATTTAAAGTTATATATTAAAATATTAAGTCATCTTATAAAAAAAAAAAAGAAAAAAGAAAAATGAAAGTGTTGCTCTAAGTTCAATGATGAAGTTTGTTTGAGCATGCTTACTAGCTACTGTCTAACAAGTACTTGAGCACATGAACTTATAAATATGAGTACGGTGCACATATATTACTTTCAGGATAATAGTTACCCCTTGTGTCCCCGTGCGTCTGTGCGTGTGTATATTTGTGTGGTATGGCATCATGAAGTGGGAAGAGAAGAGAGTGAGGAAGATAAAGAGAGAGTTATTGGTAGGTAGAAGGAGAGGCATCAAAGAGAAAATATATGGTTAAGGGAAGGGTGAAAAAGGCAAGGTGAAGAGGGGACCTTTGTCCTACACATCCTAACACTTTGAAGTCATCATCATTGCTACCACATCCCTTCATGTAACTTAGATTTCCCAATTTTGTGTCCTTTTCCCCCTAGTTTAATTAATCTTTTATTTTTCTTGGTAAAGGAAGCATGAGTAGTATCCTATCATTAGCTAACACTTCCATGATTCTTACTTTCTCTCCATTGTGTGTTGTTTTAATTTTTATCCTAACAGAATCCTAAGTTTAAAAATAAGAGAAAAGATAAAAGGCAGTATTTCCAACGTACCTTTGCTGCCTAAAGATGAAAAATATAACTGTTTGGAATCTTGCAAAAAATATATCAATTTGCTTTCTGTAGGTTCATTATATCTATCTACATATCCATACTTAAAAAGAAAAGGCATTACTCTTAATTTTTATTTTCCTGACGTAGACTGTTATGGCTCCGCAGACAGCAGGTAATTCAAGTTAGTGAGTTTTCTTTATAGAAATAATTGTTTCTTAATTTTATATGAAAAACTATTTTTGAATAAATTAAATCAAATATGTATTTATATTTTTCAATAATAAATAATAACTTACAATGTACCACAAAAATTATTAAGTTGGATTCATTGAACCTTTAAACTTTAATTTATATTTGTTTCCCTTTGCAATAAATCATTCCTTTCATCATTTTTTCATATTTCTATTTTTAAAAGAAAAAATTGTTCTAATTTTTATTCATTTAAAATTTTAAGACTATATTAAGTATTATTTTCAATATACCCTTATATTCATTTAAATATTAATATTTTATCTACATATTATAAATCTGAGAGAAAATAATATAAATTTGAATATCAGCAAAGAAACATGCATGTAGCATAATCATTTTGAAAAAGTGAACATTTGGATCATAATATTATCTAAATGCCAACGCAACTTAATCTGAGATGCAATGTTTTGTATCATTATTGACCATGAACATTTCATAGCAAACCATTGTGTTTATATATAAAAAAAAATAGACATATTATAACTTAAGGTTGAATATATAATCAACTACTGTAGAAGCCTAAAGCCACTAAGAAGTTTAATTAATAATTTTCTCGTCTATTATATAAGTAGTTTAAATTTAATCAATAAAATAAAATAAAAATAGAATATATTTTAATTATTAATAAGATTTTTTAAATTTTTATCTAAGAAGAAATTAAAGAGAGTAGTCTTTAAAAATATTATAAAATAAATTATTTGAATCAAGATATTATTTTTATTAATATAATGTATCAAATTTTAAAATTAAATTCAAATTACAATGATTTTAAAATTCAGTTTATTTAAAAAAATCTTTAACATAGTATTGTATTAAGATTCACAAATTAAATTTAAATAAATTAAAATTGTATTTACATAAGAGGTATTTGAAA